>JABUQX010010725.1:0-42500 GCA_015478945.1 Trachelipus rathkii
TTACTCAATAAAACTTAATAAGAACCATATACCTATATATAGGAAAATGGAGAATATATGTGCTTTGTGACATCTCACTGCAAAAGTAGATAATGTACATCCAGAAATGGGAAACTTTAATAAAATAAGATAAGCAAAAAAAAAAATAAAAAACAAAAAAAAAAAAAAAAACAATCCAAAATCACTTATCTCGAAAACTACAAAACTACAGGAAATGAAATACATTTTTGGGAATCCTTGTAAAGGAGTGGGGTTAGTTAGTAAAATTAAAAAAAAGATATAAAATAAAGCAAAATGGCTATTTTTTTTATAATATAATATATATAGTTGATTGCAAAGAGGATTACACGGCAATTTAGGGGCTCGAGCCGACGGGGAACACAGGGGGGACGTTTTCCATTCCCGTAGGGGAGGGACCCCGCGGACACCCCAAATACCAAAGTTCCGGAACCTCCCCGGAGGGGGATTAGTCCTACCGTAAGTGTCCCGGAAGGCCGAGAGACCCCGAACCCTGCCATCGGTGCGGTATACCCTTGGGGTATCTCTTAGTTAAAAAAGAAAACAACTTAATAGAAAGCTATTTATTTTGTAAGCGAGTAAATCATAAAATGAGTACTCTATGTATATGATTCTGGTAAAGATTTCGTAAATATTTATATACTATTAAGCAAAATATTCAAGGATACTATATGCTTGGCTCGTATCTCGCCTTTGATTAACTATACGAAAACTGATAATATTAGGAGACCAATAATATGCGAATCAATTGATTGAGCTGCATGATTAAATTATGCTAGTCTTAAATTTTGATATTATTTTTTTTTATCTGCTCATAAAAATAAATTCCTTTCTTTTAGTTCTAGTAATTATTACCGCGCAGCAAAATATATTAACCAGCATCCTAGCTAAATGTAATTATCATTTTCTACCGGATAGCTTGTTAGTAGTAATTTTTAGATATGATTGTGGCTCTTCTAGAGGCGACCTATATATAGATATAGATATAAATATATATATAATATCAACATGATTGTTACATATTATACTATACTAGTATTATATCTTACAATATAAACTCATCTTATAGTTAAGTACTATATTCCTTTCTTTATATATGTAAGGCACAAATAAAACATAAATATATCAAAGGTATAAATGCTAATCAATATGATTGTTACATGATTCAGAGGGGTAGACATATCAGAGAATAAGTCTCATATAACTGCCTCGAATTTAAATATCAAAAAAGTGAAAAAACTAGATAAAGTTAATTTAAGGTATAAGAAAGAGTGAATTTTGTATTAAGATAATTAATTGACGATGTTTATTTTTATTTGAAATTTCCATAATAATTATGTTTTATTAGGGTGTTTTTTTAACAAAGGAATTTACCCCATAAAGGGTAAACTACATAGACTAAATGGATCATAGGCAGAAATCTGGGATCTCACACGTCCCTTCATACGCGAGCGATCGGGCCACAGACAGACACAGCAGCAGACACTCACACACACACACCACTATCGCGAGCACACCACTCCACCACCCTACCACATATCACCCACGTCGGTCGATCCTCCTACGATTTCACTACCATCTATCTTTAGACAACACTACCACACTGGTAATGAAGCTCATCACATAGCGCTGAGTGCCATATATGGTCAACGACTAGCATTTTTCTAGTAAGTTGGTCGGTTAACTGTTTGGGATATATTTATCTTTGCGCCCTAGATCTAAGAGTTTGGCCATATATAGTTAGTAGTATGATATATATAGTATCAGTGATACACTTAAACCAACACTTAGCATTCCTAAGTTATATTTGGCGATGAATTATTAAATAATTATTTGTAATAAATAAATTATTGATATACATTATATAGTCATTATATATGAGTAATATATCGTAATATTTAATATGATAATTAATTCGAATTGATATTATATACTATTATATTTAATTAAGGTTTATGAGAAGCTATATAATTTAAAGTTTATGAGTTCAAAATTTCTTATAACTAGACGAACTATTATATTAATATTACTTTAATATATATTAATTACTATTAAGTGAGTCATCGGCATAACGATGCAGTTCGATTTTTATTATTATTCGAGTGCTATATAGGGTGCAGTATCATTCAGTCCATATTATAACTTTGGTATTATAATCTATATATGATTTGAATAACTTAACTGACGTATAATCGAGATACTTGTGTGCATCATTAAGGCGCAACCCGGTTACGGCATGGGTGATTTGTACCAAGTCACTTAAAAGGATAATGAATATCCACCTTATTATATGAGCATTGTCAATAGGAGTTCTTAGCCTCAATTCCCTAGACATTAAAACACTTTGCTACAAAAATATGTTTTTTAGTATATATTGTATTGCTAGATGGTCAGTTTACCCATGAATGATAGCACGAACAGATTGTAAATCTACTTCTAGAAGATTTCTCTAACAGAATGACCAATGACCGATAGACGACTAAAGTGTGTACTTTGGATACTCCACAAATACGGATTCGAGATGAGTGTATCTACGGTACTAGTTTTCCTGCACAAAATAACGACATACACCCAATAAAATCAGAGAGTCATGTAGCATCCTACTCACTCTCAAAGGTATTGTGGAGTCTCTACGAGCCTATTGATGAGATAATGTAGGTTAATTACGGATTAAAATTATTTGTTATACTGAATGAGACGGGGTGTTTTGGTTAACTAGGCCTACTCGTTACTGATTTGATAGGACCCAGAGCTTAGATTTGTAAGTAGTACACATTAATAGAACGGTCAAGACCATGCGTAAATCGCAAAAAGTCAGTCGATCCTATTAGAGAGCTTATCAGGAAATCTCATGATCATTGACAAGCCCTTGACAAATTATAACACGATTATAGATGAGCATATAAGAGATCCTATAGATTAGTTGTTCACAAAAGTAACTGAGTCTATCAATAAGGTCGGGGGAACTCTCTCTTTCCAAAAATTCCAACATAGAGCGAGCCGCGGGATACTTAAAGAAACAGTTGACTAGAGAGGAGACTTAGTACTACATAATTCAATATTTTATAGCTTTATACATATACCTATACTGAAGTCACACAAAGTATTATAACGATATATTATTCAAATTGAAGTAATCTATATAATATTAAATATATATAGTACTGATATATATATGATAATAACATAATATATATTATGAGTATAATACGTATTTCTACAAAGAACGATAAAAACTGAATTTGATATATATATAATAATGTAATATATAGTATATATATATATATAAATATTAATATATATATATATATATTATAATATTAATAATAATTTATTAGCTATATTATAAGCGCGCAATGGTTTTACTATTTAATTATCAGATCTAAACTCTTTGAAACCGCACCAATAATTTCTGATGCTATTAAACTAAATGATACTATAAACATCGGTTGGTAGCCTCTGTCTCCGTATTGAGCGTACTATATCAGGCCTTCTCGGCTACTTCGTAGTCCTCTCGCCTGCTACTCCTGCTCTATCTCTCTCTCTCTCTCTCTGCTATCTGTAACTCTCCTCTCGTTCGTCTTCAATCTTCAGCGTATCTATCGATAGTATACTCTCCGTTACTCTACTCTATCTAGCTATACTTTGAACTTAATGACTAAACCTTAGTTACTTAAGCCCAAAAATATCTGAATTACCCAAGATATCCTTGAGTAATATGATAGATTATAACGTTATTATATAGAGTATATATATTTAAAATAGGTAATTAATATAGAGTACTGCAAGAATGAAAAGCAAATGCTATTATATATTATAATATATATGATATATAGTATATATATAAGTATATATATGAGCATATGAAAGTAATGAGTTTTTTTATGTGTTAGGTCTTTTTCCACAAGGTTATGCAACAAGCTCAGTCAGCATCTGTATTGGTCAAGGTCCCGCATCCGGAGGAGCTGGGATTCTTTTCCAATGGCAATACAGCCAAGTTCAATGACGACGGGTTGCGCTATCTAGCAAGTCATGGCGACTCCTTTTAGCGGCAGCGTAGAGCCGTTTTTGAGGCAGAGCTTCTAACTGTAGGAATTGCTCAAGTCATGTTACGGCAGTTGGCGTTTGGAAACTTTTCCATCATATCGTTAACTTTTGACACTTGATGTGTCAAAGTACTGGTTTCTGAGGTGGATGAGACAGTCTTCGACACTTTTGGATCTCTAACCGTCAGGAAATCCAAGTCATGCCAGCAGTATGAGACTTGAAAATCCCCCATAATATCGGTTAGATTTTTTTTCGTTTCAGAACGTCATAATCTAAGAGTTTCTAAGTCGTGGAGACGGTCTATGAAATTTTAGTGGAACCTGAACTTAGAGGTTTTAACCCCCCAAATAGGGGTTTTTGATTTAATTGGTCTAGTTAGAGGGAAATAAATAGACGACATGCTTCTGCGAAGGATTCGGAGTCAGAGAAAAGTACGGAGCCTGAGAAGGCTCATGTGCGGAGCCCCGCACTCTAGCTGGTTTCTGGGAATGAAATTGAAATCTGTTTACATATGAAATTATGACTCGACTAAAGGGTGTTTATTCAGGGTTTACGAATATGGAAACTCGAACTTTGGGAGTCCAGAACGGATCCCATGCGGTGTGCCGGGAATGAGTCCTCAGGAGCTGGGTGCCCCCTAGTGAAATAATCTTGAATGTACATGGTACTCAGATAAGAGAGTCAGATTGGATATAGAGAGGGAGGTGAGGAGTAGTGAGGTGCTTGGAAATCAACTTTCATTCGAGCTTGAGTGCTGTAGTTACTATCAACCCTAGTGCAAGATCTTTGAGACGATTCGAATTACGGTTGTTCTAATTGCTCTACAGTAGTAAGTAATGTCCCGAGTCGTAGTAAGAGTATAGTAGTATTAGTAGTAGTATGAGGTAGTAGTATGTAGTAGTAGTGGCATGGTCGCATACAAGTTATAATTTTAATACTGATACAATTTTATCATTGCATCCGATCAGACTAGTAAGATCATACATGGCAGCACGCCAGAAGTGAATCACAACTGAGCCGAGCTCTCGGTTGCTCGTCTTAGCTCCTAGCACTGTATGTTTAACGTATTGGAGGATACGTGGCCGAGTATAGGTCATCCTATATAATTCGAAAATGGCGAATCGATTCCGTGTTTATAACGAACGGAATCCTTTATAGTATGAGTTGGTAGCTCCTTCTTATCTGCCTTCCACCACCGCCCCCTTTCAAGCGCGATTTCTTTCGTGATAATGAATCGACTAATTCAAGGATAATTCAATACGATCATAGGCTATCGCGATTCATATGTTTTTAATGATGAAAAGAAATAGATTCTCGTTGATGTTAGCTAGTATCACTTCACTTTCTTGTATAGGGTACCACCTACCCCCCTTCTCAAGTGCCTCCTTATACAGATTTTTCGTCCCGAGCTCAGGGTCCACCAACAAAGTATCGAATACCCACTTAGACCGGATCGAGATATCGCTATTAACCTCGGAGTCGTGTCGTTTCGAACCGTTGCGGTTAGAACTCATCGCAAAGAGCGCGTTTCGTGGCCGGGCAAACCGGCCTGTCTAAAACATGATCATCTACTGGTGTCAAACAGGGGCAATTGCGTCCAATATACAGATGAGATTGATTCGAGGTACTTCCCGAACGGCCAGAGGCGTCTAGCCCTCGCGGTGGAGCTCTTTCTTTGTTTTCCATTCGACTAAGTTGAATGAAAACAAAAGCCATACCACAACGTATGTGTAGATGCAACATCGTACACGCCATTCAAAGTTCTTATGCCTTCTTTAGGTGTTATACCGAATGAGCCATAGGTCTGAGACCTTGTCGGGCGTCTACGCCCTTGTGACGGGGGTGCAGCCCACCCAAAAGCCTTAAATTGCTAGTGAAAAATGAAATCTTGTGAACGTTAGAAGAGAATGATGGAATAAAATGGTGATGTACATTAAGTGTCGGAGCAAATGGGCCGGGCCGGAGCTGATTGCGGAGCGCAGATGGAGAAAGTCATCACCTGCAACGGGTTGTGTTTAGAGACTCCGTACCCATGTCCATATTTGCATTCCTTCTTTTACGGCAATAACATGTCATGAGACGCTGTAGATCAGTGGTTTACGCCCATGGGGGAGAGGGGGGCAGTCCCTCAAAATCTTTAAATGACTTACGAAGGATGAAAAGTTGTGAGGGCAATAGAAGAGCAATGAATGAATAAGAATAGCTCCGATGTTAATTCAGTGTCGGCACCCAAACTATAACTGGAGCCGGAGCGGAGCCGATTGCGGAGCCAGAATTGAATCGGCTCCATGCCACATATAGTGAAAAGCAAGTGGGGTTATCATAGTTTCATTGGTATAGAACTCATTTTTGAGGGTTTCAGAACCCACAAATGAGTTTAAGGACCCCCAGGAGGGAGGTTCACTTGGACCAAAAAAAGAAAAACACGAGAAAAGACGAAGAAGGTGGATAGGCAAAAAGAAGAAGGAAAAAAAAGAAAGAAGTCTCATACGACTGGTTCAAATGACGATTGTGAGTGTGGTGGCTGACTACCGTGTGCAGCCGTGCGGGCGAGATAGCAAACATGTAACGTAACACGACTGATAATTAGTGTACTAGATAGGGTGTTCAGTGACGTAGAGGCATACAGCATAGCTTCAATGCTCTTAAAGTTGTCTGCGGAACCCCCTGGAAGGTGGACAATTGAAAAAAAGAATTATACAGAATGCGATTAAGAAGAATGCGAGAAAGAAGAAGGATGATGAGATTCAGAATGAATCAGAAATGGAATGGTCCCCATTTGAGGAATTGGACGAAACCCAAAACGGTGGTATAGAGCTGAAACTGGATACTCGAGATGGAGGTACTCGAGTCAAAACTTGCATTTCGACATGCCTATTGTGTACAATGATGTATGCTTGGGTAGAGTTCGGTATACATCGATTCGTTAATCATTGTTATTTATAGGAAAACCTGTTTCATTATGTAAAGGTGTTTTGGACAGAAGACATTTTGTTTTTAATGGAGTTCAACCATTTTTTGGTATTCTTCATTTTCCTTTTATATTGGTTTTAAAAATACTTTTGTTTTTTATTATAAAACTGTGATCAAAGTTTTAATCAAAAACCATTGTAACTTGGCTACAAGCACTAAAGCAATACCGCAACAGCTTCTAATAGGACCCCACCGCCATCCCCTCACGAGACCAACCCCACTGTTTAATGCTGTTATTGCTTTACTGTTTCAAGTCCTAGCAAAACACATTTTCTAATGAAAATAACTTCGTAATAATAATATATCATAATAATAAGTAATAATAAAATAACTTAAATAATAATATTCTATTACTTAACAGCCAGGATTGCGAGTGAAAAATGAAGATGTAGCTACACAGAAAGATTTTGTGTTGAGCAGAGCGTCTGCTGTAGTAACCAGAAAGTAAAATATCTGTCCGAGCTTGCTAATGTATTTACATCAAGCATTATCCAAACCCGAATGGTTTCTGAGGCTCGAATTACTCAATGACCTGCAATGTATAAATAGATAAGAGCTAAGTTTAGTATTGTTGTACTTAGTAGTAGTAGTAATAGTAGTGTGCTATATGTTGTAGTAATAGTAGAAATATGTAGCAGTATTAGAAACTCCAATTGACTTTTTATCAAAAATGTAACATCTATGAGCTTTGAAGTTATATTTTTTACACGTTTAATATTTTTATTTCCGTAGAGGCACATTTTCATGAAAAGTCAATTGGAGTCTATATACTGCTGCTATTTCTCCTATTACTACAACTATTGCAACTACTACTACTACTACTACTACTACTACTACTACTACTACTACTACCACTACCAAATCTATAGCTGTTATACGAGTGAGTCATTCGTATCTCGACATCTGACCACTTAACCTACGACACCTATTTATTAATGTAACATACATAATGCAAGTCGACACAAGTTTTTACTTCTGGCTCCGCGCAACAGAACTTTGACTCCAACACATATCATTCTGTGTACCTAATATTCATTTTTCGACTCCGAATCCTGCGGTTAGATCATTTTATTATTATATGTATTATATTATAATATTTTGATTATTATATTATTATTATTATTAGTTATGTAATATTTCTTCATTGATGATTATAATTATAATGTAATTAGTAATTATTATTATTTAGTATTAATTATATTATTATTATTATTCATTATTTATATTAGTTACGATTATTTTCATGAAAATGTGGTTGCTAGACTTGAGAACAGTAAAGCAACAAAGCAGTAAAACATTGGTGATCGAGGGTGTTGGGCCCCTGTATAGGGTGTTTGCGCTAAATGCTTAACTGCTTTAGGGTCAATAAAAACATCGTTTTTATTAAAAAATTTTGGACATAACCTTTTTCTTTGATCATACAAATGATTTTACATATAAACGGTAGCAAAATCGTGGTCTTTTGTTCATAAGCACAAACATGTTTTTGATCATGAAAAAGGACAAAATGTTTTTTTCCGAAAAAAAAAACTTCATAATGAAACAAGGTTCAATAAGAGTTTCCCATAAGAATCAATGGTCATATACAAACTCTACCTACCTACATCTTTGTACACAATAGGCATGTCCGAAATGCAAGTTTTGATTCGAGTACCTCCATCTCGTATACATTTCACTCTATACCTCCGTTTTGGGGTTCGGTCAATCCTCAAAATGGGACCTTACCATATCAGGATACACCTCATCATGCATCCTTCGTCAGACAAGATATCTTATGCATTCTGTGCAATTCTTCCTTTCCAATTGGCGCACCGTTCCCAGGGGGTACTGCAGACTACTTTAGGAGCATTGAAAACCGTTATCATGCGCCTACGTCACTGGAAAAACAGAATATATATTACGACTCAATCATCAAGGTGGTTAAACTACATGTTACCGTAATCTTTGGCCACCGAACCGGCTCCACACCAGTGTCGGTGCCAACACCTACAACCACTCATTTGAACCATCTATGAGACTTCTCTATTCCTTCTTCTTGCTTTTTCCAACCTCCATCTCCTACTTCCTCTTCTGTGCTTTTCCTCTTTTTTCCAAGGAACCCCTCCTGGTGGGGTCTCAAATCATTTGTGGTTCTGAAACCGTCAAGAATGTTCTACAGTCAATGAAAGCATTATGTAAAACCACTATTTTAGTCCTAACTATGTGGCTCCGGGCCCTGTAATCCATCTGGTTCCTGCCAATCGGCTCCGGCTCCCGCCTATTTGCCGGCTCTCCGGACACCTTAATTTTAAATATCGGCGTGAATGCTAGTACAGTTAGATTATTTTCCATGATTACTCACATCTAACCGGCTCCAACACAAAATTTCCATCCCTGTCTAACGCCCGCCCGAGTTTTCAAGAAGCTGGTCCGGTGGGAGCGGAAAAGATGGGATAGCATATCTCCCATGGCCTGTCGCAGTAATGGCACCGGACGGACTAGGCGCTGCGCGGATCCCGGGTGAGATGGTGTCGGCCGTTGAAAAGCCTGGCGCGAGAGGGCAGAAATAAAGGGACCTCGGTAGAGAGGCATATTGAAGTGCTGGTGGAGGCAGGGTGTTTGAAACCCAGGGTGGCGGGTGGGGGTACGCTGAACGGTGCGGCGGTGGGGGTTGCGTTCGGTGCATGAGCGGTGGTCAGGTGTGTGCGAGCTACACGGGGGTGCGGTGCGAGGGGGGCAGCACCCTATAACGAGGTTATGCCAAATTGATAGGGAATTACGATGTCCTCTAACACAGCCCGTTGCTAGGGTATGTCTCCAACTGGGCTCGCAATTCGCTCCTTGGCTCCACGGCCCACTATGTCCCGATACTTAATTTAACATCGCCATTCTATTTCATCATTGTCTATTTTAACAGCATCAATCGATCTTTGGCACCATTCATTACTTATTATTCCGACACTTTGTTCGACCCTATAGCTCGAAGAATAAAAAAGTTTGTATAGGGTGCACTAGAAATGGGGGGGAGCAGGGGTACTTACTCATACTAGAAGTGAATCGATTCCATTAAACCCAACGGGAACCCGATTCTTCATGCACATTAAAAATGCATGACTAATCGATACCTATATCGGGAATATTCCCTGACATACGATATATCAGTTAGATAGTGCTAGAGAAAGGGAAGGCGGGGTACTAACTCATACTAGAAGTGATTCGATTCAGCATTATCGATTATATACTAATCGACACATCGATTATGTAGGTATCGAACACAGACTCGGCCACCTATCTCAATATAAATACAGTGCCTAAGCTAGACGAGCCAACTCGAGCCCAGGCTAGCTCAGCTGTGACGTCACTTCTAGCTGTCATTCCAATCGCCATGTTTACTACTGTTATCTCTCATTAAGTAATTATTATCACGCTCTCCGATAAGGATTCCGGTCTTACTGGCAGGAGAACTGGGCGAAATTTAGAAATGTAAGGGCGCGAACGATTGGCAAATGGTTCTTCCGCTCACCTGGCAAAACTCGTTGCACGGTGTGCGCACTGTGCACGCCTACGACACCATACCAGCTACGATTATCACGCCGATCCTCCTCCCATCACAGCCAAATAACAGCGGTTGTCTGAGCCGATTACGGCTAACAGAAGGAGCTGCTACATCTGGTTACACGTCAGTGCTCTTCATTTCATGTCCTGCAACTGGGCCGCCATTCAGCCGTCTCGTCACTTTTCCTAACTCTAATGGTCCTCAACTCCAGCCCCGTCCGAAGTAAGATTACCATTATCTTATTCCAAATCCTCCTACTAAACTAACCCGTGAGATTCCTAATGCTCCATAGGAAATGAATATTCCTCAGAGAGACGGTAATAATAGGGAGAGGCGGGAACGAATATAAGAGAGTATATACATCTGTATATTTATATAGAGAATTCTTTTTTTATTTAGGAGCTCTGGGGCGAAGAAGAGTCGACCACAAAGAGATAGTCGGTCATCTGAGCGAGTTAAACATAAGAGAAGGAAGGCACCACACCGATGGAGTTTGATTATACACAAGGTACCTCACCCCGGGTGTTGAGCTGAGTGGTGGTATAGTCAGCGCAAAACTCGCTCTCTTCTCCTTGCCTCCTCTCGTCGTCGCTCCATGCTCTCTATCACTATTTAGTAGTATGAGAGTAGTATATGAGAGAGGAGATATATGTACACACGTATATATACGTACAACAGGGAGGTCCATAATGAGTGAGGTTATATTATCGTATATATATTATAGTAAGTAATATAACTAATATATATATATAGTATATACATATACTTATATATTAGTAATAAGTATTGAGATTATTTAGATCTTAATCAAAGAACATATAGTGGGAAGTAAAAATTACTGTAATTCTCGCGGATTGGGGGAACCAGCCGCGTTTGGGCGACTCGTAACAATATCCCCGATGCTTTAACCTGAGCTATCATGCCCGAAAGAAAGTTGGGTTCCCAAGATGATGGAACAGCTTTGACAATCCCCAATCAGTTCTTGGTTTTTCAAGGACTCCGTGCCTGTCCTATACTTAGTTCTTCAATAATTTGTACGTGCTGAGAAAGTATGCCCTAATCCGGTGGCCCATGTTTATTATTTAAGATCTTAAACAAAGAATCATATATGTAAGGTCAGTAAAAGAATTTAGCTGCCTTTCTCTGGTATTGAACCACCGACGGCTGGTTTTGCCCGAGCACTGAGGGCAATATACGCGAGAGGAAACTCTTATCCCTACCACTCGCCATGCTTTGATGCTAAGTACCTGCGCGCGCAGACTCTCCCCCACCACAAGAAAACCAGTTTTGAATTACACGCAAAAATCTTTCAGTATTATAAAAGATTAAATAGATATCAAAAGAATACAACAGTGCTTGTTTTTATTCAAGTATGTATATATTCGATTGCTTCTTAAAACTATTCTTGGAACTCCAACTTTTGGTGTTGGGGATGAGCGTCGTGGTAAAGGGCAGGGCGAGTTATGTTTCCTCAGTCGCATAATCCGGTGTTCATATCCCAGAGAAGCAGTCAATTTTAACCTTCCTAATCTATAAGTGCTTTTTATTTAATATCTTGAAAGTAATAAATTGCGATTTATGCAATATTTAACACACACACACAGCACACACACACGACTCACACACACACACCAGCACACACCACCACCACACACCTGCACCTGAGCATATTATCTATTATATACTAAAATATATAATTATAGATGTATATATTGATATGATATATATAATATAGGTGTATGATATATATTAGAGGATCTAATATATTATCTTATAGGTATATATACTATTATAGTAATAGTATATATATATATATTATTAGAGTTCGACCGAATGTAGAAGGAATGTTTCGATCCAGACTACGTCATAGTATCATTCATAAAGGATTACATTGTGCTAACGCAAGAAACGTTAGAGAGAATCAATGATTCTTCGACATGTTAGAGCGATCAAATGACTCGAAAAGTTTAATCAAGCTTTGTATTCTGGTGAAGTCTGGATCATCCTTCACCATAGTGTCTCTTACAAGTGTTAGGAGGATAAGACTAATACTTGTTGTTAAGTTTCAAAAAAGAACTTTTGCTCTTTAATACCGAACATAAAGGCAAAGAAATTAATCGAACATGTTATTATAAAGAGGAGCTCACCACCATAATACAGGTAAATGGTCAGTTCGAAGAGTTCGTTTCTTCACATTTGCCCCGACGGAAACTTTCAAATATATTGTTTGTATTCGGGTCAAGAAGAGAAGACGAAATTCACGCCCATTGCAAAGGTAATTTCTCCCAGCGTTTTATTTTCATCCATTTGTTTTGATGATGCTTCTTTTCTGAAAATCTTTGACTGTGCATTAGGTATTCTATTTAATTCATATATAGTATACTTATATAAAGTAATATATAATATTTTATTAACTTATTATATATAGTAATATATATATAGATATATATGATGATATATAATATATATATATATATATATATATATATC
The DNA here is from genome assembly GCA_015478945.1 of Trachelipus rathkii. NCBI lineage: Eukaryota > Metazoa > Arthropoda > Malacostraca > Isopoda > Trachelipodidae > Trachelipus > Trachelipus rathkii. Next base: position 13,064 of record JABUQX010010725.1, read on the forward strand.
TATATATATATATAGTATATATTATATATATAATATATATATATTATTTATATAATAGTATGTATATATATATAAGTTCAATGGTATAGTATTAGTATTTATATAATATATAGTATCAGGGATAGTATATTATACTAGGGTATGCGTATTCTAAGTTAGTTTATAGGCGTAGATTTGTGAGTTAATTTCTTTAGTGAAAATACGAGTAATTTTCCTGTGAAATAAGTTGAATACTTCTTGCGTTTGTTTTTTAATCCGTTCAAGCCGATATTTAGATAGTCGATATTTTCTTCTAGGTAAATATGAAAGAACTTTGCATTATAATTACATCTTCTGCTTTATGTAAAGTTGTGAACACGGTAATAGAAGTCACACGTCAAGTTGCACCAACGTAATTTACAAGAAAACAATATGTTAAAACATAATTGGTAAACAACATTATAGTTTGGAGTTGATCCTATAATCTTAGTCTTAAGTTGTAATAGGGTGAAAAGGAAACAAAGCTTAGTAGGTCAAAGAATGGTTGATATTCGTTTGTTCTGCCTTTATTAAGATTAACTTGATCACCAATAACTTTCAATTAATTATATTTGACTAACGGCGAGATAAAAAAGGGAGGATCCGTAATCCCTGAAGAAACTGAGAGAATAGTGAATTTGAAATTTTCCGATCCCAATTTATCCAATATCATGTTCGTACTACATCCACATATGTCTTTGAATCTATAGACCTTTGAGCGCGACATAACTTTTGCTACCTGAGGTATTGGGTTCTCAATTAGAGGTAGTTGAACAGATATAAAGGGTCAACAATGCGAGGGCTTCAATCTGAAAACTGCCCGATAAAGTGGGTTATAGTCAGTTGGTTTTGGTCTATTTTTCATTTTCAATCTTATATGAGAAAAACTACAGTGCAATGAGAACACTAACTGTAACTAGCGTGTGGGGATGCTATTAAATGGCTATCAAATATATGGAAAGAAATCAAGAAACATGAAACTGGGTTTCATGGGTTAATAGTTGATTTTCGTAATAACTGTGTAATAACATTGATTTGTCAGAAACAAACAGCGACGAGCTCACACGCACTCGACCTACACTAGACACACTACAGCGACAGAGATAATTATTATTGGTTATGGTAGTATGACAAAAAATCGATTTTGTGGTAGTAGTAGTAGTTTTGATAGTAGTAATATATTTTTATAATATTCTTATAGTATTTAATTCTCATATATATTAAATATAGGTTATAGTTATACTGATAGTAAATAAAGTTAATTTTCATAATTGTAAGATATAGTAATGATGATTATCAACTAAAATGATTATTATAAACTTTTCTATGTATTTTTTCCAGTTGTCACACCATCCTTCCACGGGCAGATGCCCCTTATTTCAAGTGGGGGGACGGGTGGTTGCGGCCCTAAGACTTTCATGCCGCTAGCGCTAATTACGCATGATGAAGTCCAGCAGATTTGCGCAGGCGGTTCAGTGGAGGGAAGTTGTAAATGTCAGCAGGAAACACAGAACGATGGAAGAGAAGTTCCACAGAACATGATGTTGCATGGAAAGAGACGATCTTACCGCAAGCGGAATAGGCCTGGAGTTATCAATATCTACAGAATAACATCGTGCGCAGTTGGGCTCGCTTGGTGATTATGTGTGGTACTGAAGCACCGCCTTGTGCTTCGAGTACGCGTAGTGAGTAAGGTGTTAACAGATCGCCATCCCCTAGCGATGGTCGGGGGCATTCGGCCCTAAGTCACGATATATTACATTCGCCGATATGCCGACTCATTTATTTTATAGTGTTTTTCCTTTTTTCCCGGGCTTTTCTTTAATACTTTCACGCCACCGTTAATGCATGGTTTTACCCCTTAGGGGCTGTTTCCAGTCGTTCGATTCTATCCGTGTTTTTTTCGTTCACCGCAAAGCGCCCGGACCATCAAGTCGCAACCGTGCAAGCGCGCAACGCCTGAAAGCCCAACCGGAAAGCGCAAGAGCGCCTGACCAAGCTTCGGTATTACGGACCCCGCACCGTCTGGTAGTCCTCCGATCAATTCTTCTATACTGTCTCTACTACGGTTTAGGGAGCGCGCCCGTGTTTTACGTTCGTAAAATACGTGTAGAATACGAATGGTTATTTCATATGACTGATCACAAAGAGATTCTCTTAGTAACGTATGTTTGTGAAAGTATATCGATAGTAATATTTTGATATATTACTTTATTACACGCCCTTGTAATGGTTCGTCCCTTAACATATGGTCGCTGCTAAGGTATACATATATCATGCGAATCTAAGAACAAGTTAACCAGATAATTTACACTACCTATTACGCTTATGCGGAATTGTCTTTCTCTCTCCATATGTCCCTTACAGACTCTTTGTCCTTTTTACGCTTGCTAGCAGACAAAAGATCAAATACATTTGTTTTGCCCTTTATGTTCATTAGAATTGTGTGAAAAACACTTTGCTTTACTGCTTTATAGTGCTTTAGGTTCTGTAAAACAAGAAAAACCTTCGTTTAGTAAAAAATTTGCCTCTTTACATACCTTAAAGCAGTCAATAACTCAACTAGCGCATTTGTACATACAACCAGTGTGAAAATAAGGCTTTGTTTACTGCTTTACTGCTTTACGTGCTTGCAAGGGTCTGTAAAAGAATCAAGATTTTGTTGAGTTGCACCAGTATACTTTAAGCATACTAGAAGAAAGTAAAAACACAATAGTCGTACATTTGACATAGCACATACAATATGAACGACATGTATTAAACATTATACATACATTTGAATGCTTAAGCATCAGATGGCAATAATGGTGAAACACAATTTATTAACCTTACTTCTTTATACGCTTAACATTGCGTTTATCAGTTTTAGGTTATTAAATATGCGATAGATCGTAATCTTGAAAGAGAAGAAAGATTAAGTGGTTGTTTTTTAAACGCCATTGAAACTTATTATGTAGTTTTTTCTGTGTAAATAAGATTTTCACTATGCGTGTTTGAGTGTAATGGGCGCATTGCGCGCGGTTCATACAGTATTAAGAGCGGAATTACATTCATTAGATGTTGATAAATCATACCCTAATCTCCGGCTAAGTCTTTAAACACTAGGTCTGTTTCGTTAGATTAACGAAAACAATTGTATTACCGATGCACACGTAACCAAGGCTACAAACATCATCACAGATCTCGTTTGTTCGCCTAGTCTACTTGAATCGTACTTTTTTAATAATGTCCTGTACTATATAAATATATGCTAAATTAATCAAATAAAGAGAGACAATAAAAGTTTGATTATTATGTATCGCATTTTATTATGAAGTATTTATGCAAATAGGAACAATTATATAATATATATATAATAGATTATATAAATGATATATATAAATTATGATATTTATATTATAATATTATAAATATAATTATATACGTAGGTATAGTTAAGTATATCAAGAGCTATGCACCCCCTTATAATTTTTTGAAGAGCACTGCGCCTAGTGCGGCCTACGACCTATCGGTCCTAGTGCAGCCTAGCGCCTATGCGGCTATATTCTTTGAGCATAGTTGTCTGTTTGCCTCTTGCGCCTATGCACCTTTAAGCCTGCGACTAATCGCAGCAGATGAATGTATGCCAAATTTCATTTGTAACGTAAACTACTGAAAATTGAAATATCACTTTTATTAAATACTAGAAGAAAAATATTTTAGTTAATTTTGTAAATTTAAAGTCATCGTAACTAATATTATACACGATCCTCTTCAAACCTCAATGTTCCTGTACCGGTTGTTTTCCCTTGGCGTTCAACACTAGCTCAGAATAAGTTGTGAAAATCGTTTCAGAACCAATAGTTGTCAAAAGTGTATTTGTAGTTAAGAAGTACTGACTAAGTCTATAATAATACTGATATGATATACCCATACGATAGTATATATAAATAAAGTATACTACGGTAGTATAGGTATATATATCCTATAATTATAATTATATAGGTTAATAATATATATTATATAGTAAGGATATATATATACGTATATTATAGAATTCATGCTAAGTAATCCATTAGACTGACTATAGTATCAGTATATAAATTATATATATACTATGATAGTAGAACTAGCGTTGGTTGTGGTTTGTAGTAGACCTATTATTGTAACTGAGGTGGTATATATATATAATATATCTTAAATATTTATATTATATATATAATTAGTTGTAGGTGTGGTAGTTATATGTTTTTAATATATATTAAGTGTTACATAATGAAGATTGTATATCTTAGTGAATATAGGTATATTATATATATATATATATATATTATATCTATAGTATCTATATATATATAATATAATTATATATTATACCTAATAGGGGTTGGTCTAGGGTAGTCGTACCTGAGTCACACCCGTGAAAAAATTTATTTGTATCATGCGATTTTTTCTAACTGTTCGGTTTAACGACTAACTTAAGTTTATATATTAACTATATCCATATATATTTGGGATCTATTATGATATAAGTGAGTATTTATTAGTCCATGGATCATTAGGTATTGGGGGGTTATTATTATAGTATATATTATGTATTATTAGATGGTAGTAATTTATCAGTAATATATCTTATATGGATCTTGATTACTCATCGTAAAACAATTATTTTTAATATCTGGAATGGGAACCACGTGATTTTTACGATTAACTAAGTTATCTTTTTGTTCTAAATAATTAATAGTTAGAGTATCAGTTCAAATATGTTTTATTTTGTAAATTATAAATAATATCCAAGTTACTGAAACAAATATTTAGTATATGTAGTTGCTGTAGGTTTAAATAATTGTCACTGAATGATGCACAAGTGAGAGTTTTGTATTAAAAAAATCTTTTACTATATACATTCGCACAAATAATTATTTCAGGTACTAGGATTAGGTTATATTTATTAAAGTGTTTTAAGCTTTTAATTTTACAAGTGGCTTTTTATTTCCGGTTTACGCTTTCTTAAATTGCTTTAATGCACTTTTTGTACTTTTCTTAACAAAAATTTAATTTGCGCCGGCTCTGTTTCCACCAAAAAGAAAAAAAGAAAATATATCAATTATTTTTATCAAGGGACTTGTAAAAATACGATCATGTTCTTTATAATGCCGGAATCGGTTAATGCAGTATTAATCTGAAGTTGTTCTTATCACCTCAAATATATATATATATCATTAGTAATTATTATTATCGATAATAATAGTTGTATGGGTAGTAATAATCTTGAGGTGTAGTTATGAGGGCATGGGTACGTATAGGTATATGATCTAGTAGCTTATATAAGTGATATACGTGAGAATAAGGATATTCCTATTCGTAGGAATGATATAATTATGAATTAGTATATATTATTAGTATAGTGATTTGACAGTTATGAATATTGTCATATCGTTTTGAATTAAGTATAATGTAAAGTATATGATTATTATCATAGTTATCAATATATATTTATATGTATTATGTATAATAGATATACTATTGTTATTCTACTTATTATAGTTACTGGTTTTATATACTAGGATACCTATTATTATCATTACTATTAGTAGCAGTTAGCTATAATATTAATATTATATAATAGTTCATCTGTGAGTATAGTAGATATGAGTATTCAGTAGTATAGTGAAGTAGGATATTAATATAGAGTTTAACCATGGTCGGTTTTCAGAGAGATATATTATTGTAATGCCTCGCTTTCCCGCATCGTTCTAACTTTTATGGGTGCAACCATATTTTGTGTTATGCTGACCTGTAGGCTTTTAACTACTTAGGTACCGGAGAATCTAACTATGATCCTTCTTAAACTTCTGAGCTTTTTAAAATTATTATTACATGCCTAATGCACCTTTGTAATCTTAAAAATTTATAGTACGCCTTAAGACGCTATTATGCGCAGCTCCAATGACATCAAACGCTTTCTAAGTTATAATTAACTATATACTATATATATAGGAAAGCTAATATATATATAGTCGTGGCATGATATTTATTATATATTTATTATATAGATATATATGTTAATTCGTATAAATTATTACTCGATAGTACGTATGTAGTATCATTTATTATCATATATAGATATTATAATATTATTATAGTATTATCATATATATATAGATATTATAGTAATATTTTATATACTATTATTATATGATAATATATATTATTATATCTGGTTAGGTGTGGGGTAGGTATGGATGGAATGTATGGTGATAAGTGTATATAGTGATCGTATTTTATTTATATTGAATTATAGGGTGGTAAGTAGTATATACTCCAAGTTTTTTGTTCTGTTTACTTTGTGTGGTGTATGGTGAAATAGTGTTGTTATACACTTCATTGAAAATCGGCTTGTAGAGTTTACTAATGTCAGTAAACTAGTCCGTATAATAATATCGGGGTGAAAATTTTTTTATTCGGTTTTTCGTATTAGACTTCTATGGCTGAAGTTCAGTTATACCCATACATACTACCCTATATGGTGTAGTAGTAGTAGTAGTATGATAGGTAGTATTTATTATATATATACTTAATGTATAGTATATAATATTATTATATAATAATATATATATATAGTATATTATATTATAATATTTGTGTAGTAGGTAGTGATATATATATATGGTTATGTAGTAGTGAGGGGGTATCGGGGCTTATTGCTGTCTTTTGTTTCAGTAGTAATGCAACAATCTACAGATAATACTTATCTTGTCTCATAGATGAATCGATAGAAGAAAGGATTGGACCGTCAGAGTGGTGCTGTTCGGATAATTGGATTCTGTCCTCTGGTGTGGTTTGTCGGGGTACGCAAATTTGCGGCTTGTTGTGTTATTCGGATACTTTAGGCTTCTAAATGAGCGTGTTTGCTCTGTAGAGCGAGCTTGGTGAATCTGCAGGTTTTAATGGAAGAATAGTAGATAATTTAAGTAATAATCATACTAGAGATATGTTAGAGAATAGATACATATATATATTATAGATGAATATTTAGGTTATAAATAAATGTAAATAATAGAGCGAACAGATCATTGTTAGACTTTAATGATTTTTCGTTCTACGAATCACTTCTTGAATAATTCAAGTTTGAAGTCCTTTTTTATAATTCGGTCAATCATTAATTATATGCTTGTAGTATATGAAATAGGATATATGAATAAAATGAATATTAATTTTAAATATATCTATAATAATAGAATGAAGTAATGAAGAGAGATTAGAGGAATAATAAAATCTGGGTAGTTATTACTACTAAAACTGCCTATTTTATTCGGCTACTATTTGTATTACTAATTCACATACTATCGAATGATCTGACGTTCCATTCTACGCAAATTCCGAGATTTAACTGCTGGGGGAATGAAATATTATTTTATTGTTGAAAATAGTATAAACGGAATATAATAATAAAAAAAGCAAGCGCTGACTAGAAGAACACTCACTTATTAATGTTGCATTATCCCGTTGGTTCGTTAGCAATAATACGTCGTTGATAGGTATAAGGGAGTGTATAAGTTATGTAAGTATTATCTTTAGGCGTTGAGTATTATATATGGTTTTTATTGAGTAGTATGAGTTTGTAGTACTACTCCGAGATACAGTGTTCTTTTTTACGATCCTACCCGGCTCCTCCTAGACGAGTGAGCGGGCGAAACATCCGCTCGTCCTTATGTTTCAACTTTGGCAAATGAGCGAAGCTCCACTATTGTCCGTCATCATATACAGATTTAGTGATTTAATTTAGGGTAGTTTAGCGCTATAGGGTGGTGTAAACTTAGTATTCATCTGAGAGAGGAGAACTATATAGGGGATGAGGCGGGATTCTAGACCGTCGTGGTTATAGTATTAGATTTATGATTTAGTATGTATAGGTATCAGGTAAGTGTTGTAATTTATATGGGTAGAGTATCGTATAAGGCATATATTTGTAATGTTGTGTAGAGAGATTTGACTGGAATTCCATTACGCCCATACAAATCTAGCCTACTATATACATGGAATGCTGTCTTTTTGAGGAACGATGACAGTTCATCTTTTGATAGAAATTTTTCAATTTAACATCAGAACATGATTGAACCTGTATTTTGTAATTACTCATTATATACATTAAATTACACTTAAATATACGTTTTCATGAGCACAAAAATTATATACGTTCTAATTCCAAAAATGTGTATTCTTTTACTGTGCGGAGACCCGGTTAATAGTATTAATTTTAGAGAATGCATATGTACGGATATATTCTGATAATCGTCCTGACTAAATATATGGGTATATAGATATGTATTAAATACTATATTACTCTTTTATTTATAGTAATAATTTTAGATATTTTTGGTATATATAGTGTGTGTTTTTGTATATATATATTATATTTTCCTTAATTATTATTGTGCTGTAAATTTATTATTAGCTGGTGATGTTCGTTTGTGACTGGTATTTAATATATCGGACGAGCACTTTTGTTTCTTGATGACACGTAATCCAATGTCACGCTCTATGAATTAATAATGAAAATTCCCCTAATCCTTTAGTTCCATGTTGGTGCATAGTTCTTTGCGGTCTAATTGGTTTTCATTATGCATGTCGGAAGTTCTTCTTTTCAATACACTGGTAATATAATTCATAAGGTGGAGTCAGAAAGTAAGTAAGCTATATACACGTAAGAAGCTAAAAAGATAATCTAAGTGTGCTAAAATTAGGTTTGCACGTTTTTAATTAGATGTCATTATTAAAGTGTCATTCGCCGTAGAAACGCATCCTCAATAAGCTACGTATGTTAGTTCATTAATACCTATGTATATGTTAGGTATTATATCCTTTATACTTTATGCTATATTATTATGATATAGATATTCTATGTATATATACTTATCTTAGTTTATAATATCGATAATATGTTACTATGTGTATTGTATCAATACTATATATAGTGGCATTATTTAGGGTGTAGGATATATATTTGATATGGTTATGAGAGCTATAGAATTTGGGTTAGTTCGTGTGGCGATACCTGGAGCCGCAAGTTCGTTGGTAGACAGAGTTAAATTATGATAAGTCTATTCTAACAGGTTGTACTATATATACGAACTATATATTAAAATAACATATTGTTATATACTATATTATAGTATATAATAGTATCGTATGTATACGATATATATATTGTCATATTTATAGATATTATATATTACGTGTGCATGGCGCGCTTGCATGTATTTATTATAGTAATATTAGAGATATATATAGCTAACGAAAAACCAAATTTTCTAATAATTTATTTTTTTTTGTTATCGTGATAGCCTTGTTGATAGTAAAGCAATTTGTTTGTTTACATTATGATTTATAGCCTTGTTAATAATTTTAGATACATCCAACATTGATACAATTAGATCGATGCTATTCATTTTCTAAAAATAATATTGCTGGTGGTTCTTTTATAGATAGTTTTTTGTAAAGGCGTTTATTTTTGTTATGGTGCGCTTCGACTGATTTTCTACTGAATTTCTGCTGGTTCCCTCTACACCTGTTACCACCATTATGCACTTTTATTCCCAGAGGTATGTTTATTTATAAATAATGTTGGAAGTCAATGTACCTTACTTTTAAAGTAGCCGCAAGTTACCTATATAATATTAGATGAGTTCAAATTTAATCTGAACATAATTGTCCCAGATCGAGTTCCGCTTGTGCACCAGATATCAAAGTTTCAACCAAGTATCCGTGTCCCCGACATTGCCACCAAGTTCAGACTATTATTGTACGGCTGACTGAGTAATAGACTGTAAAAGGTCTTTTCATGTATATAGTCAGTTGCGGATTTTACGAGGAGGCACATACTATCCTTTCACTTCTGATGGTAGTAAATCGGTTTGAACGTGTAAACAATAAGGGTAACTTTAAGAGCCGTCTGGTGCATTTTGAACGTCATTACTTGTCTCACTGACTCAGAGTGATCGAAGCGAGAACTATATCTAAAGGTGAATTCAGTGTGTTTTAGTTGGTGATTGTTTTCTTTAATTACCTTGACTTGCAGAATAGATTCTTTCAACTCTGTTATAACTAATAGACTTGTGGTTTGAATAATTTCTACCCGGTATTAGGCCTTGTCTACACGATTTCTGTTCAAATTTCAATTCTTGTAAAACTCTAACACTATAGGTAGGGGAGCTACGTACCCGACCTTATTGGTCCCTAATATATGCTGTGTTGCGCCCCTCATGATATATGATCACATCATGATTATAGCGCTTGGATATTAGTTCAGGTGACACTAGTATTACTATAGTACATAGGAGTTGGTTTGACATTATCCCACGTATGTATGGACCTACTTATATATATAATATATATAGTATAATACTGTAACTACAATATATTGCTATATTGGATCTAACGTTATTAATTTTACAGTCCTATGAATCTCATATATATATTAGCAATATATTATGTAATAGTATATTTATATATTTATATTAAGTATGTATATCATTAATAAGAAATGTTTTCTATTATTACTAGTGTTATAGAAAAAATTAATATAATGTTATTCTTATTACCTATTAAGTTTATATATATTTATATATATATATTTTATATATTATATATCATGACATAAATAGCTGATTTGAAATGCTAAATAGGAACTCGATAAGAGCACTCCATTTTGCACTCTATGCATCACATATCTAGGAGGATTATTATATTATAATGTTAATATAAACATATTTACCTGAAGGGATATTCGACGTCCATTCGTAACCTATTTAGAGCGGGGGGTAGAATCTTATATTTATTATACACTTACTGAAATTCATCCTACTCGGTACACACATTATTCGTCCATATTTTAGAAGTATTTATGCACTGTTTAATAATTCATGCTTATGTTATGCTGGATGATATTAATAATAGTATCAATGATGATTTAAACAATGGTAGTTATATTTTTTTAATTATATAAAATATTAATGTTATAAATATAAGTGTTTAAAAATTATCTAAGACGCGGTCGGTTAGCTAGGGGTTCTACGTAAGATGATTTATATATATTAGACATAATATCAACTATTATTAGATAAGTATATACACATAGTACTAGTTTATGTAATATACTACTATCAATTAATACTATGTTAGGTATATAGGGGGGTTCATGATATAGGTCTTATATAATATATGTTTAATAAATATATAGTATCCCACTAACTAAGGTACTAGCCTAATACTATATATCTTTAATATAGTTAGTTGGGGTCACCGGGAGGCTGTATTCAGGTTATAGTATTATAGTCGTAGGGTCATACATAATTCAATCACTTTAGTGACTAAGGGTGATAATACAGATATAATATACGTATAGCAATAGTATGTCTATATGAGTATTAGTCTGTAGTAAGGCGTTACTGTAATATGGTATATTAGATAGGATCTATTATAATATATATATATACATAGTTTATAATTTTAATTCCGGGGTAACTATTGCAGAATGTAGCCTCCGTCCACTATATATTCCTGCTACTATACTTAACCGCAGTTTGCTACTTAATATTATTTATATTATCTATATACTATTATCAGTATTATTTATATATATATATAATATCTATTTATCTATATTTTATTATATATATTAAGTGAGTTTTATATAATATATAATTGATATAATATTAAAAATATGTCTGAAATCATTGGATGAAGCATGCTTCATTCGACGATAAATACATCATATATTAATAATATTACCCTATCTATAAGGGTATATATTCAACTATCCATAGCCAGCTATGATATCTCTTTCATGATTTATACCCCTACTCCCCTGCTCACCGGTGATTCCTACTAGTATATAATATATAATAAGCCTCAATTGAAGCGTCAGCTTGGTGTATAACTATTCTAGATATATAGTAGTATATAAGTCGGGGGGTGAATCGGCGCGGAGCGGTATGAGAGTAAATACGTGCTAGGCGGAGTATAAGTTATTTTACGTGATTATTTCTGTGATTATTTATTGAGCAATTTATGTTACGTCTCATAATGAGTAGTACTATCGGCGATACCTGGTATCTCTCATACTATTATTTTTTACCGTAGGTCATTATTTTTGTATCTTTACACTTTAATGCGAGGCCTCTCCGTTTGCAGCTGTATATATATATATTATTTGATATTATTCATATCTATATCTTTTACTTTCTTTATAAAAAATATATTAACATATATTTATAATATTATTATCTATTATTATAATTTAGATATATAATAGTTAATGAACTATTTTAATTTTATTCTATTATTTTAGTAATATGTATATATCTTAATATATACATACACCCTACACCAAGAAGTGTCAGTAGCTATATACTTCACTACTAATAACTTCCTATAGTATAACTATAATAATATATATAATTCATATTGAGAAATATTTTTGTACTTATATACTCGATCCTAGCGCTCATATAATGATATTTTTTGTTTTTGATGTCCACGCCTGTGTCCTCTTGCGCAATTATTGCAACATACACAACCTGATCCCTAGTGCACCTATCGTACACTATGCTCTCTATTAATTCTTTGTCAATATACATGTACCGGTTTGCCTTTGCTGCCTATTACAAGCCAGCTTAACTGCTTCAGTCGTATTCTTTGGAAATTATTTTCAACCAATAAACTTAATGCTGCTATTGTACAATGCATATTATCTGTTTATAAGGAATAGATAAATATATTATATTTCATCGTTTTCGTAACTTATCTGGTTCGCCCTCATTCATGCTCATCTACACATTCTTCTTTCACTCTTTAATTGCGAGTTCGATTTTACCGCTTTACCCAACGTGGTGCTTCCCTTGGAGGGGTGGTTAGCTACTAGCGTGTAAAAAAGTCTTGAAAATGTTTTATTAACTTAGTTGAGCATTTTATTATGGTAGCTTAAGAAATGGACGCCTGAACTATGTTTGAACTAGGATCCTTGTTTAATTATAATTACGTCATCATACCTTTATGTTTCATTAATATCTGTGCCGTCTAGCTTGGGTATGAGCGAGTAGGATCTCGCGGAGGACTTCATTATATATATCGCTAGGACGTTTATATGTTACCTTAGTTTGAGATTGACTAATTTTTTATCTTCGTCCCCAGCGAGTATACCGTGTCGGAGAGGGAGGCGGATAAATTTTTCCTAGCTCAGGGCCTAGCGCATTAGATTCTAGGCTATTCCAACCCCTTATGTAAGTATACTGTATGTTGGATGTTGTATGATCACGCTCAGCAGCGGTTGGTGCTAGAGTGATAGATTACTCATAAGGGTAGGACCCGTACTTCTGACCCCGGTCTGATTGTTATTCCCACCCTATTTATCGCGACCGTTATCTAACCGTCTACGCCTGCTTTGGCTTGCTATTAATATTCTGCCATCTTATCCGAGTCCGAGGACGTACCTCGACCGAACCGTGCCTGTTCCACCTGTACTGACCTTCGCTCCGACCTCAGTGCATGAGGGATGGAGAGCGACCGATTTAGCCCCGGAGCGCACCACGACCCCCTATCTTTGCAACCACTACTTGACTCTGCGACTGAAATAAGACTTATCAAAGAATCTAACTCTTTTGTGTCACCGACGACTCCCAGTCTTCCCTAATTGGCCGCTCTGACGTAGACGAGCATGTAAGTGTCCCGAGGGCTCGGGAGGGACAGGAAGGCCAACCGGTGTATTGAGTCTCCGGGAAGTGTATGGGCTTATTATCCGGCCATGACCGGCGAGTCTGGCACGTTAAGGGGCGTTACCCCGGTCCTTTTCCGCGCGTTCGCGGGAACCCCCGGAGTGGGGGTTCCTTCCGAACCAGCTGGTTGGTGGGGCCGCTGTTTGGCGGCATGGCCTCCGCTGTTCTCATGTGCTATACCTATATGGATAGTTTTATCCGTCTCAGAGTCTCCTCAGAGAGTCTGCAGTGTGGCTGATTGGGTAGTTCTTCTTCTTTTGTATCTGACTAGATCATGCGAGGTGCACTCACGGTGTCTGTTTGGAGGCTCATACGTTTTACTTCTCCGGAGCGGGTGGTTTATCGGCCTTGGCTGTTGCTGCCTGTCGTTTGTTTCTTTTTGTGCTTGCGTGCTTTTCTGTGTCTTCGTTTCCGATCACTGTTTTTGGTTCTGTCGCTCTCTTGTCGTATTGGTAGGACCTCGTTTTTGTTTTTTTTTGTTTGTGTGTTTTTTTTTTGTTTATTTTTTTTTTTTTTTTTATTTTTTACTTCATTTATTTTTCCTTTTTTTTTTGGTTTGTTTCTGGTTTTTTTTTGTTTTTCTTTTTTCATTTTTTGTTTTCTTTTCCTTTTTGTTTTGTCTTTTCATTTTGTTTTTCCGGGTTCGTTTTTCTTTTTGCCGTTCGTTTTCTCGGGTTCTTTCTTGGGGTGTGGTATGTCTGGTTGTTTTTTTGTCATTGCTTATTGATTGTTTTTAATTCCCCTCCTATGTTATTAGTGGCATAGTCAGAGCTCGTTCCTTCCGTTTTGGTTTGATTGGTATGTCTGAGTCCATTGCATGAGCGTTTTCGGGCGTTTTTTTCCAGTTTTACTGCGTTTTGTGACTTGGTCCTTGTTGTCTGCTTTTCTGCTCGTGCTATTCCGCGTCCATCTTTCTTGTCTCTTCTCTCGTGCGTGTCCTGCCTACGTCCTGTGTTGTTTTCGTCTTGCTTCCGATGGTTGTGGTTTGTTCCCTGCGTTTTGTCTGTCTTGTTCTTCTCGCTTGTGTTGCTTGTGCTGGATTCGTCCTTCGCGTTTTTTTGGGCTCCCATCCCTCCCCCATCTTTACTCTGCCGCCTCTCTGCTCACAGTCCAGTTTTACCCGCCCCAGTACCCCGCCCCTGCACCCCTGCCTCCATCTCTCGTCCCCCGCCCTCACTCCGCCCTTTCTCGCCGCCATCCTGCTCCCTCCCCCCCCCTTACCACCCGTGCCGTCCGGCGATACCCAGCCGCAGTCACACGAGCCTGTCCGTATTTCCCGACTTTTTCACAACTGTTCACACCTCTCAATCACTTTCCTTAGTTCACCCACTACCGGAGTATTTACACCACGGATTTCAATCAATTCTATATAACTTGTGTCATGAACTAAAACATAGCCCACACTGGGCGCATGAAAATTCATCTACAACAGACACACACACAACACATACAAACATGTACGCTATGAAGTAAAACTGAAATAAGTCTTTTAGGGCGTGTAGGGTCTTTTTTAGGGCTACCGGCCCTTTCAGAAAATATCAACGCGACACACGAATGATGGCAAGTGATTTATGCAGACCTCTTAGCGGGGTGGGGGGGAGGATAGGGGTGATGCAGAGCGAGGTGAGTTGAGTGTTGTTAGGGTATGTTGATTGTAAAAGCAGGAAGCCGCCCGTGAGGTGGGGTTCGGGGTGTGTTAAGGGAGGGGGGGGTGGGTGTGGGGGGGGCGAACAGGCATGCGAGACGTAGGAGAAGGGACGGGGGGAGGTTATTTGCACCTGATGGGTAGGGATGGGGGAGCATGGCAGTCATATAAGAAGGCGCGGGTGACGCTAGCCATCGACTGAAGGGGGCGATCATAATCAGGAGCTCTTTACGGATCAACACTTGTAAGGGGGCACCCTTCAGGTCGGATCTGTTGTGACTCACATTGTCGGTGAGGGTGTCTTGAGGTGGATGTACAGCACGTAGGTTATTGCGCAAGATAGGTCTCAACTGGTATTCAGATGGTTAAGAGCATTGTTGTTTGTTGAGAGTATGGGTGAAATATAGCGGAGTAGGGTACTGAGGGCGGGGTTCAGTCGCAATTTGAAAGAATGAGGCGGGACTTGTAGCAGCATCTGGTTAGAGGGTAGAGTGTAGAGGTGAGCACGATAAGGTGAATCGGAATAGCGAGTGAGCTGAATTAATAATTAGAGGGGTAAATGACTGGATTTGTATGTGCGACGACGTAACTAGGACATGAGTATGTGCGTTGTTCGGGCAGACGAGACGGGTGTTCGAGAGCAGTGCTAAGGCACGCGCGCGATCCGATGTGGTGGAGGTAAAAGCGAGGGCTTCGCAGTGGCGGCGTGTCGTTGAGGATGTCGCGGGACGCGTGTTCTTAGAAAAAAAGTGGTATGGGTTCTAGGGTTACGTGTGTGGAAAAAGACGGTATGGTGAATGAATGCTAATTGAGAAAATACTGAGTGGAAACGTAAGATATACTTACTGGAAACATGACAAGGGTGACTAAATACGCATGAAAAACTGGTGATTTGTGTTAAGTTGTTTACTGCCGTATCATAAATATAATTAATAATAATTTCCAAATCTATTCCTTGAGAAAGATTCAAAAGCGAGGTAGGACTGACGATGGCAAGAGGAATGTGAGGGGTCCCCTTTTTTAAGCTGTTTGAGTGATCGCACGTTTTCAGCAGGTAACAAAGGTCGAAGTGGAAAGTCTAAAGACAGTCGCATTGACAAATTAACTGACCTCTCCAGAAGAGGATTTAGATTATTGTAATATTTACACTAAAAAAATGTCCCTTCAGTTAATAATTATGCTTCTTCACATAGTTATTGCATAACAGGTTTCCCAGATTTCTACAGACTTTTCAGAATTCTAGCGGACTTTTCAGATTTCTGTATAGTTCCAACGTTTCTACAGACTTTTCAGAATTCTGTATACAGTATTTCCAACATTTCTACGGACTTTTCAGATTTCTGTATATTTCCAACATTTCTTCAGATTTTGCATGATATAGTTTTTTCGGATTTCTACAGACTTTCAGATTTTTAAATATTTCCTGTATACATGTTTGCAGATTTCCCATGATATAGATTTACTCAGATTTCTTCAAATTTCACATGATACCGATATGGATTTTCTAGATTTGCACAGACTTCACATTTTTACATATTTCCTACATTTCAACAGATTTCTTTTGATGCAGATTTCTACAGACTTTTCAGATATTTTCAATCTTTCTTAATATTTCTCATGATACAGATTTCCCAGATTTTTACCGGCTTTTCATATTTTTATATATTTCCTACTTTTCTGCAGATTTCTCATGATACAGATTTTCAATCAGTTTGTCTGCATTGAATATATACGAAAGAAAAAGTAATACAATTTTTATGATTATAAAATTTTGATATAAAATTAATATAAATTTCTTTTATATAAATATTTTGCTATAAAATTGATTTCACACACTCACATACACCATCACACACAAACACGCACGCACACACCTACACACACACACACACACACACACACACACACACACACACACACACACACACACACACACACAGGGCTGCGAAGCCAATAAGTTTATTTGCATTTATAAAACCTGACTCCAGCTCCGGCACCGGCTCCGAATCCATCATTTTATAATTTCCGACTCTGGCTACGTCTCCACCAATTTATAAACCTTTTTACCCGACTCCGTCTCTGCCGTTTTAAAATTAGACGATTTCGTCTCAGCCTTCAGACTCATTTATTGTATTATATCTTTTTTTTTTTTTGGTTTGCTCCTGCAGGGGGCTCCACCCGAAACTTTGCTGTTCCGCCCCAAGTACCAAAAGCATCCAAAATTGATCCTTATCTATCCTAAATATAAGTGCCATGTTTGTATGTTCGTGGTGTGTGGCTTATAACACTTCTCTATTACACCGCTCAAATAGAGCTTAATAAATAATTAAATTCATTTATGTTTGCAATTGTCCCTGAACCAAAGTGACCTGACCTCCTTCTTGCTTTAACACGTTTCCACTCCCACTCAAAACTTATTCAAAAATATTAATTTCATTTTTAATTATCGTTTTTTTTTTTTTTGTTTTTTTTTAACTTTTCTTTATTTTTTTTTTTAAACTTGATTTTTTTTTTAAATTTTTACTTCTTTTTTTTTTTTAACTTTTTTACTTTTTTTTTTTAAACAACAATTTGTCATAAGTATGTTTATAAGATAAAAAAAAATTAATTTATTTTCTTTTATTTTTATTTTTTATTTATTTTAATTTTTTAAAATTTAATAATGTATGTTTATAATAATAATAATAATAAGAATAATACTAATAATAATAAAAATAATAATAATAATAATAATAATAATAATAATAATAATAATAATAATAAAAATAATTAATAATATAATAATAATAATAATAATAATAATAATATCATAATAATAATAATAATAATAATATAAATAATAATAATAATAATAATAATAATAATAATAATAATAATAATAATAATAATAATAATAATAATAATAATAATAATAATAATAATAAAAAGATCCTCATTTCGAAATCTTTAACTTAATACTTTAACTTAATTTAATATTTAACTTAACTAATAACTAAACTTTAACTTAATACTTAATACTATATTGAAAACTTAACGTACTCCCGACAGGTGATTGGTGGAAAATAATAACATATTGCTACAGCATCATAAATTTGTCTATAAAAAAAATGTAAAAAATAAACATCTTCCAGTTAATATATATTTTTTTAATTTATTTAATAAAAATAAGTATGATAAAAATATAAAATTTGAGACTTCATAACTTTTTTCAAGCTCATTTTTCGAACTTTGTTTTACTTTTTTCTTTCTTAACAGAACATTTCATAAAAATAATCTCTCTCTCTCTCACACACACAAACACACCTTTTCTCTCTCTCTCTCTCTCTCTCTCTCTCTCTCTCTCTCTCTCTCTCTCTCTTCTCACAACACACACACACACGCACACACCACTCACACACACACATTTATCTCTATCCTCTTCTCTCTCATCTCCTCTCTCTCACTCTTCTCTTCTCTTCTTTTTTCTCTTCTCTTCTCTCACACACATCACACACACACACACACACAACGCACACACACACTCACACACACACATTTCTCTCTCTCTCTCTCTCTCTCTCTCTCTCTCTCTCTCTCTCTCCTCTCTCTCTCTCTTTACCTTAGAAGGTGTCGCTAGAATTGATAATTACGTCCATAGACAAATGTCCTAAATATTTAAAATTTGGAGGTCTATTATTTCATATTTAGCATCTTAAAAAGCAATTTTTTACCATTGAATAAATAAATAGAATACATTATTTCATGACGACCAAATAATAATTTTTTATAATTATATATAAAAAATACCCATTCCTATAACATAACAGGGCATAAATATATATATATATATATACAAATATATACCATATATAATTGCAATCACACATATATATATATATATATATATATATATTTATATATATATATATATATATATTTTAACTTTACTATTTTTTGAGCATGCACCAGGAACAAACCCGCGGACTCACAGAGAAGTGGGCCAATACTGGGCTGAAAAAATCAGCACCGTGGGAGGGCCCTATCATATATATGTTTCAAGTGTCAAAGGGAGATTTGGATAGGGAAATGAATATTCAGTCAGTCAAAAAATAAATAAAAACTACATAAAATTATCCCCCTGTATTATAAATAGTCTTAAGATTACATAACAAAATCAAATGTTATAAAGAAAATATTTTCACTTCTTGAAGATACAAGAAAATAGAGTTACTGTTAAAGTGGGAAGATTCATGACCAAGATATGGGATAATCTTTCAGAAGGTGTTATGGACCGTAAAGTAGGAAAATAACGAAGGCGAATAGGGTCCAGATGGGAACAATCTATGAAGATATGGCGGAACAGATTAAGGGGTGTGGCAACGGCAAAATTTGCAAAGGTCCCGTGACATATAGTGACTGTGAGTGATATTAGCGTGGCCATACGGAGCGTGCAAGTTCACCTATATGATATATATATATATATATATATTATATATATATATATAATATATATATATAATCTATATTATATATATATATTATATATATATATATATATATATAATTAGATTTTTTGTAATAAGCTTTATACGCTGATTCCAAATATGCAATTGGTTTTTTCTTTACGTTTCGTACTTTTCGAGATATTCATTTTTGAAAAAATATTTAACATATAAATGTGATTTTAAAAAAAATTATTTAATATTTCGAACTTTTGAAATCATGTTCGTTACCACTGAAATTCATTGTTAGTATCATATTAATTAGCAATATATTAAAAAAAAAAGCAAAAAAAAAAAAAAATCCAAAACTGACGGAGTCGTAAAACAGAATAGGACCTATATATATAATATAATATATATATATAAATATATATATATAATATCATATATATATATAATATATATATATATATACTATAATTATATTATATATATATATATATACCGGTATTATATATATATAATATATATATATATACCGTATAATATATATATATATATATATATATATATATTATATATATCATATATTATATATATATATAAGATATATATATATATAATAGTATATATAATATATATATATATATATATATGTATATATAATATACTATATATATATATTATATAATATATATAATATATATATATATATATATATAGGACCTGTTATGTTTTACGAATCGTTAGTTTTGATTTTTTTTTTGTTTTGTTTTTTATATATTTCTTAGTATATGATCCTAACAGTCAATTTAGGGGTGGAGGACATGATTCAAATATATAGGACCTGTTTTTTATTATTACTCCGTCAGTTTAACATTTTTTTTTTTTTTTTTTTTTTAACTAAAGGAATACCCAAGGGTAAACCGTAAAAAGATGCAAGGAGTCGGGGTCTCTCGGCCCTCCCCGGGGAACGACAGGTAGGACTATTTCCCCCCCTCCGGGGGAGGGTCCTCCGGAGCCCCCGCTCTTTGGTATTGGGTGTCGGTCGGGGGTTCCTCCGCCCCTCCCCTACGGGGTATGGAAAACGTCGCCCCCCTCTTCCCCCGTCGGCTCGAAGCCCCTTAATTTTTTTTTTTTTTTTTTAAAAATTTTTTATTTTATTAATTATTTTACATTTTTGTAATAGCTTACACGCTGATTCCAAATATTAGTTGGTTTTTCTGTAATGTAGTAACTTTTCGAGATATTTCATTTTTTTAAATTTTAATTGATAATAAATATAATTTTTAAATAATTATTTAAAATATTTCGACCTTTTGAAATCATGCCCATCACCACTGAAATTCATAGTTAGTATCATATTATTGCAAATATGTAAAAAAAAAAAAAAAAAAAAAAAATCTCTAAACTGACGGAGTCTTAAAAAATAAAACAAGGGCCTATATATTTATATATATATAATATATATATATTATATTATATATATATATATATTATATATAATTATATAATATATATATATATAATATATATATATATATATATATATATATAATTATCATGGGAGGGTGTGTGTGGTGAGAGAGAGAGTGTGATGTGTGTGTGTGACAGGATGTATACGTGTGTGTGTGAGAGGGGTTGCCGGCCGCCTGCCAAAGGAAGATTTGATTTAAGGGAAAACTTTCCTTTAGTGGTGTGTAGTATGACAAAGATGGTACATTCATATATTGTTATTCATATCGACAATTGTGAGGTATATGTACAAGGTTGAATTAAAATGTAAGGCATAGCGATCGATTTTATCGTTATATACCAGATCAGAGGAAAGTGGCCATGAACTTTAAACTTGAGCCCTCTGCCAACGAGATGATTTAGGAAGACTATTCCCTTAATGGTCTAGTAAATAAAGAGGTTTATCATTCATATATCTGTATCATATCGGGAATTGTAGTATTTACAAGTTGAAATTAAAAATTTAAAGCTAGGGATCGATTTTTTAGTGTTATATACAACAGTACAAGATATCCATCAACTGTTAAACTTGAGCCCCTGCAGGACAGATGATTTAGGGAAACTTTCCTTATTGTCTAGTAAATAAAATGGTGCCTATCCATATATCTGTATCATAACGGAAATTGTAGTATTTACAGGTTGAATTAAAAAAAGCTAACGATCGATTTTTTATGTTATACACCCAAATACAAAGATGGCAGTAACTTTTAAACTTGGAGCATGCCACGGGGAGAGTGATTTAAGGGAACATTCTTATGTCTAGTAAGTAAAGATGGTGCTATCCATATATCTGTACCATATCGAAATTTGTAGTATTTACAAGTTGAATTAAAAATGTAAAGTAGCGATCGAGTTTTTATGTTATATAGCACAGATCATAAGTATTGCAGGTAACTTTAACATTGGGAGCCTGTCCACAAGGAAGAGTGATTTAGGGAAATCTTTCTTTTGTCTAGTAATGAACAATGGTACAGGTTCCATAATAGGGTCTTGTTATGCTTGATTCGGTGTGATGATCTGTGGAAGAGGTGTAGCAGACATCATTAAAATGTAAGCTGCGGATGCGATCTCTGATTTTTAATCTGTGTTGATATTGAACACGCGACGGATAGGGATCAAGTATGGGTCTAGATGTACTGTTGTAAAGCTGTAGGCCGCTCGTATGGCGACAACTGGAAGATGATTTGATGGGAAACTTTTGTAATGTATCTAGTGATGAAGTTGAAATGGTGGTGTGTAGATTGTCGAAGGCAAATTAGCGTCGTGTGATTGTATTATCGGGTAATTTAGTGATTTTACGATAGAGCTATTGATGTTGAGTAGGGAGAATCCGGGATGTTATAGCTCTAGCGGATTGATTGTGAACTTAGTGTCTATAGATACACTGCGATGTACGATAAGAGTGCGCAGTAACTTTTACAGACTTTTGAGCGCCGTGTGCCATACGAGAGATGAGTTTAGGGGAACTTTTTGGTGCTTAATGTCTAGTAGATAAAATGGTAACATCGCATATATCTGTATCGATATGGAAATTGGTTAGATATTTTACAGTTGAATAGAGAGAAGTGTAAACGTAGTGCGTATAGTTGGATTTTTATTGTGTAGTAGTATCAGACTAGATTGTGTATCAGAGAGAGTGCAGTAACGTTT
Organism: Trachelipus rathkii; assembly: GCA_015478945.1. Lineage (NCBI taxonomy): Eukaryota > Metazoa > Arthropoda > Malacostraca > Isopoda > Trachelipodidae > Trachelipus > Trachelipus rathkii. The sequence goes on from JABUQX010010725.1 coordinate 36,067, forward strand.
CTTTAGACTTTGCCCTGCCCGGAAAATGATCTAGGGAAACGTTTCCTTAATGTCTAGTAAATAATATGGTACATTCTTAAAAATTTATGAAAATCTATATGAAATTTTTTTATTTTTCTTTAAAGTTTGAATTAAAAATTATAAGCTAGCGATCGATTTTTTATGTGATATACATATGATGGCAGTCTTTGGTAACTTGAACGGCTGAACGGAGATGCGTTTAGGAACCGTTTCCTTTATGGTCGTAGTAAACAAATGGGTACATTACATATAGATCATGCTATCTATATCGGAAAGCTGTAGTATTTACAAGTGTGATTAAAAATGTATGGAAGCTTAGCTGACGTTTTTATATGGTTGTATAATACACAGATAGCAAAGATGCCCAGTAACTTTAATTTGAGCCTAGCAAAGGGAAGATGGATTTAGGGAAACCTTTCGTTGTATATGTCTAGGTGAGAACAAAATGTACAGTAGTTTCATAATCTGTATGATATCGGAAATTGTAGTATTTAAAAAACAATAATTAACAAAGTTAAAGATATTGAGGATAAGATTTGTTATGTATATATACAACATGATTACTAATAGATGCAGTACTGTTTAACTTGAGCCCTGCCAAGGAAGATGATTAGGGAAACTTTCTTAATGTCTAGTAAATATAATTGGTAGATTAGCAAAATATTGGGTTGATATTCGGGAAATGAGTATTTACAAGTTGATAAATTCAAAAATGTAAAGCTAGCGATCGATTTTTTATGTTATACACCCAAATACAAAGATGCCATAATTTTTAAACTTGAGCCCCTGCCAACGGAAGATGATTAGGGAAACATTCCTATGTCTAGTTAATAAAATGGTACATTCCATTATATCTGTATCATATGGAAATTGTAGTATTTACAAGTTAATTAAAAAAAGCATAAACGATCGATTTTTTATGTTATATAGACAGATACAGAGATGCCAGTAACTTTTAAACTTCCCTGCCAGCGGAAGATGATTTAGGGAAACTTTTCTTATTGTTTCTATAATAAATATGGGTTACATTGCAGAGAAAAGTATCGTAATGGAAATTGTAGTATTTACAAGTTGAATTACAAAAAGTAAGCTTAGCGGATCGATGTTTTATGTTATAGATCGCGATGCAGAGATGCAGTAACTTTAAAATTCAAGCCCCTACAACGCAGATGATTGAGGGAACTTTCGTTAATGTCTGTAAATAGAAGAATGGACATTTATATATTGTATCATATCGGAAATTTTAGTATTTACAGTTGAATTAAAAATGTAAAGTTAGCGTTCGATTTTTTATGTTATATACACATGATGACAAGAGATGCAAACTTTTAAACTTGAGCCCCTTACAACGGAAGATGATTTAGGAAACTTTTCCTTTATGTCTAGTTAGAAATGGATACCTTCAATAGAAAACCTAAAAATATACATGAGCACCGCAACACTGGTGCCAAATGCCTTAAGGGTTGCTTCGATCCATTTGGTAATACCGGGAATCGATTTGCAGACCCTTTAAACATAGGGGTAGACACTATGCTCGGGACATATACCTTGAAAATTAAAAAATTGAATCGAGGTGTTAGAGCGGTGCACCACACCGCATTAGCACCTCAGCGCATGCTCCGATTCCTCAAACACCTCGGGAATCAACTCGGCATACCTCAAAACATACTAGTCGACACAAAACTCGGGCATATTCCGTAAAGTAGGATATGTCGAGCTAAAAGTGCTAGAAAAGGGGGCGAGGCACTAAACCATGTTAGGAGTGATTTAATTCCGTTATAAACCACGGGAATCGATTCAGAAGCATCGATTTTGTAGGTATCGAACCCAGACACGGGCCACCTAGCTCAATAATAATACAGTGCTAGAAGCTAGAAGAACCAGCTGAGCCAGCTGGCATCACTTCTAGCATAGATTCCAAATCTAATGTTTACTACCATGATCAATTGAATGTTAATTATAGTACTTATTTTCTTTCAATTATGTTTTTCAATGTATTAAACCAACCAGAACACATAGAAAGACGATTTAAAAATCGATTTTAGGGTAAAAGACATCGGTAAATCGAATGGAACCATCAGAAAGGATCTATCAAACATTTAATGCCTTCTAGGAACTAAAAACCCCTTTTGGGGGTTGAAATCTCTAAGAGCAGATCTTCCAGACCTTAAATTAGGTCTTTCTGACCTTAATAACCCTTGCTTTGACGTATAAAGTGCCAAAAACAAATGTTGCAATATATTGCCTTGCAACATTTGCAACATCCGGTTGTGACTTCTGGTTTGCGGTTTGCAACATTTTGGCTGCTAGTGTTCTACCCCTTACTACTATACACGGTACTGAAGCACCATCAACATTTCCTATGGACAACCCATATACCTACAGATTCATGACCTTTTTGTGCCATTCGCCTATGTCCCTACGAAGCAAATGAGAAGAACCGATCAAAATACTATCTTAAGAAAATTAGATTATCCCCTTTTTTGTTATTATTGTTGTTACTACTCAAGGTATTTCGAAAATACTGAATGAATATTATTATCAGATACATTACTTAATTAGAAAAATCTTCTAGTAACATAGAATTCAAAATTAGTAAATCATTTCTAGGATCTAGAGAAATCAATGACCAAACGAGTATGGGTTTTGAGCGTAAAGTTTTGGATTTTTGAAAAAGATTGGAACAGATATTAAAAATGTATGGGACAGTGGTAGGATGGTGCAGCCATAATGACTGGCCGATATCGTTGTTTGTAAAAAGAGAATAAAGGATTCACTGTGCTTGCCATAACTTGAACTTGGAAGTAAATTTTCTAGGTTAGTAAGTCCATCATGAAATGATTAACTGATATTGTATTGCACAGCTCTAACAAGACAGTGGTACATGAAGTTATATCATTTTGGAATCGCCTTGATTAATTTGAATTCATACTTTTGCTCACATTTGAAAAAGAAAAGTGCTTGAAATTATTAATATTGCATCAAAATGCTTGCTGAATGAAACAACCAACCTCGACAAAGCATGTTAACCGGACACGCGATAAATTAAAATTTGTAAGAACAAACTTATCTGATTTCTTGGCAAATGCCAAATAAGTGGCATAGCCATGCAGTATAGTTTGTGAAATGGAAAGAACAAGGTAAGGGGCTTGTCAAAGAACTGACGAGCCGGTTAAATCTTTTGATATTAAGGTTTTCAAAGCATCGCTGGATTTCATAATAAACCAAATATAAATGACATTTACAAGTCTATTAATTATCATCCAAAGCTTTTCATTTCTGATACCACAAAAGTTTCACAGAAAAATGAATAATTAAATAAATTAATGAAGAAAGTATAAAAAATGGGATCTTTCAAAGATAGTTGATTTTAAATTTTTACTAAAAAAAACAAACTCTACAACTATTTTAATGATATTATAGTGGGAATTATTAATCATTAAAAATTATTTATTATAAAAAAAATGTAGAAAGAAGTCCTCTTTATAAAGCTGATGTTCCTTCTTCTTCTGTTATAAAACCATTAACAGTTTGGCTAACTATCCAATATTTGGAGCAAACACCCAATCTGTAATAATGGCATTTTATAAGCTCCTATTTTATTATTATTATTATTATTATTATTATTATTATTATTATTATTATTATTATTATTATTATTATTATTATTATTATTATTATTATTATTATTATTATTATTATTATTATTATTATTATTATTATTATTATTAGTTATTATTATTATTATTATTATTATTATTATTATTATTATTATTATTATTATTATTATTATTATTATTATTATTATTATTATTATTATTATTATTATGATTATTATTATTATTATTATTATTATTATTATTATTATTATTATTATTATTATTATTATTATTATTATTATTATTATTATTATTATCATTATTATTATTATTGATTTCTTTTTATAGCCTATATCAAAATATGAAATTTGACTTTTTACTTTAAACTGAATTTTCTTTTTTGATTTTAATTTTTAATAGCCAACTTTACTGTAATTTTTTATTTTAAATCATTTACATTTACATTTTACATTTACATTTTATACGTTATACAATGTATATTTTTTAACAAAAGTTAACAAATCTAACAAGTGAAGAAATCACGAAAAAGCCAAGGCTCTTGTAAATAAATATCCCACTGAGCTATCTAAAACATTAGCTGACCAAGTAATATCTTTTAGAACATCATTATTCGAAGAAATCAGTCAGAAGAATTTTTTTTAGAGAAATCGCAGGTTTACTCATTGAGAAAACCCCTTGCATGGTAAACTTCTTCCATGATCTCGCCAGTACCTGACAACTTTATTTGACACCTCTCGTTACCACAACTACTGCTGAAAGAAACTTCCCCAAGTTTAAGCTTATAAAATCGTACTTGATGATACAAATATGGCATAGTAATTTAGCGATTTTGAGCATAGAACATGAATAAACAGAATATAAATATTACTATAATAGTAGAACAATTTCTCATTTTGCAAAAACGAAAAACGGGGCATCAATAAGATATTTTTGGAGGACCAAAAGTGTGTCAGCTTAATTTTTATAATTTTTGATTTCTTAATCTTTAAAATATTGAAGTGGAACAAGTAACATATATTTCATATTTGAGATTAAGTAATGTTTGAAATAAATAAGCGAATCACTCCTCTAATTGTTTTTGTAGTGTGTTGTGTAATATATATATATATATATATATATATATATATATATATATATATATATATATATATATATATATATATATATATATATATATATATATATATATATATATATACAAAAAAACACATATATAATATATATATATATATATAATATAACTATATATATATATATATATATTATATATATATATAATACGTATATATATATACTATATATATATATATATATATTATATATAATAGTAATATATATATTATCTTTTATATTTTTTTTTTATATATTATATATATATATATATATATATATATATATATATATATATATATATATATATATATATTAGTGATGGATCGAATAACCGCAACTGCAACCGCAAATGCGAAGCAACCGCAAATGCGAAGCAACCGCACATATTTTGACAACCGCAACTGCAACCGCAACCGCGGTTTTCACTTGTCTACACAACCGCAACCGCGGTTGTCACTGGTCTTCACAACCGCAACTGCGGTTGTCAGAAAGTTATCTTTTTTAAAAATACTCTCTTATGCTATCAAAACTTTCTCTCTCCTCTCTCTCTCTCTCTCTCTCTCTCTCTCTTCTTTCTCTCTCTCCCTTCTCTCTCTCTCTCTCTCTCTCTCTTTCCCTCTTCTCTTCATCTCTCTCTCTCTCTCTCTCTCTCTCTCTCTCTCTCTCTCTCTCTCTCTCTCTCTCTCTCTCTCTCTCTCTCTCTCTCTCTCTCTCTTTTTCTCTCTCTCTTTATTATATGAAAAACAAGGATTCGGTTTGTCTTTACTCCTCATATACTTCTAAAATAAGACAACTTACTAGTTCTGATTTTATACTAATTTAAAAATGTATTACCTTATTGGAGATATTTGAAGAGATTACTAAAAAGTTAAGCTTTCGTTTGTCCTCTATGTCACAAGTAATTCCTCTTATTGTGTCATTAAAAAGTCTTCACCAAACCTCAGATTTCGTGGCTGGAGAGGGAATTAAATTAGCTGTACAAACAATAAATTCGGCGTTAACTCGAAGATTTAATAATTTGTAAAGAAATTTTTTGTATTCCAACTCAATATGTCTAGATCCTCGATATAAAGGGAAATTTTTTACAACTTCTTATGTTTTGAAGGAAATTCAGGAAGAAATAACAAAACAATGTGAGGAACTTTCTTCAGAATATATATCTATAGGTAGAAAGATATATCTATTAACAGACATCATTAAAAAATTTAAACTGCAGAAATAAAGCAACCTTCAGCATCCAAGCCAAAAATCTGTTTGAAATCATGAATGCTCATTTAACATCAAGTATGAAGATACAGAAATAGAGTTTAATGAAAGTGTTTTGGATGAAATAGCAAAATATCAAATAGAAAAAGATCAATTCCGAAGTTGATCCTCTAATGTGGGGAGAGGGAGAGAACATGACTTCAAAGAGTTGAAGATGATGTTTGTCATGCCCATCTAGTAGTGTACCAAGCGAACAACTTTTCAGCGATGGTGGATTATTTTATGACGAGAAAGGGATGAGATTAACAGGAGAAAATGCAGAAAATTGTTATTCGAAGCTAGACCCAAATTGTCGACAGGGAAAATGGTCGAAAGGTCAAATAGTCGAAATTTGTGAAAAAATTTGTCGACCAAAATCCTGTCGACCAAAATGCTGTCGAAAATATGGACATTTTTTTAAAAAATGTGTCGACC
>JABUQX010010725.1:47500-89936 GCA_015478945.1 Trachelipus rathkii
ATTTATTATATAAATATATAATATATATATTATATATATATATAGTATATATATTATATATATAGTATATATATTATATATAATATAAATATATATAATATATATATATATATTTATATATATATATATATTATATATATATATATATATATATATTATATATATATATATATATATATATATATATATATATATATATATATATATATATATATATATAATATATTATATATATATAATATATATGATATAAAATACGTATATATATTATATATATATATATATATATATATATAATATATATATATATTATATATATATAATATATATATATATATATATTATATATTATAGTAATATATATATATATATATATATATATATATATATATATATATGATGAGGGCCACATGGAAGATCTTCCGGGGGAGGGGGAAGGCCCCGAAGACCTTAGCATCACAAGTGTTTAAGCCAAATATAATATTTAAACTTAATAACTAATAAGCTGTATATTTGTATTGCCAACTTATTCCTTTATTATATGTGATTCATTATAGTCGTTACCCAAATGAAATCAGCATCAGCTTCCGCGGATGCGGATGTGGATGAGTATACAGATATTGAAAATGATGCGAATATCCGGTCCACCTCTTCTTGATTATTATTGTATTTATTATTATTATTATTATTATTATTATTATTATTATTATTTTTATTATTATTATTATATTATATTATATTATTATTATTTATTATTATTATTATTATTATTAATTATTATTATTATTATTAATTATTATTTAAATTAAAAAATTTATTATTATTATTATTATATATTATTATTATTATTATTATTATTATTATTATTATTATTATTATTATTATTATTATTATTATTATTATTATTATTATTATTATTATTATTATTATTATTATTATTATTATTATTATTATTATTATTATTATTATTGCAGATAATGATTCTTCATAAGAGTATAACTTCTTTCGTAACAGAATGCGATCCAGATAAAAATTGCGCAGCAGCTCAATTAGGTACAAAAGTTCCAAATCCTTTAGATTGTCATAGCTATTTCATATGTCTTGGAAATTCCAAAAACACTAAGAGGGCTTCAGATGTACCAATTAAGTGTCCAGATAATCAAACATTTATTAATCAGTATAATAACTATCGATGTATGAAAAATCATGATTGCGACAACTTGTGCCTTAAAACATGTACTGGAGAATGCTCTAATTATTACTATGAAAGGATTGCCGATGTCAAAGATTGTTCAGTCTTTTATACATGCTCCCCAGATAAAATCAAAGTCGAAACAAAATGTCCTCCTAAGGCTCCGTATTTTGATGGAGTCAACTGTCAGAAAAGTAAATATATGTGTTGTTCATGTTGTGATGAATGTACTGCCTTCTGTCATAAAGCGTATACTCAAATTGCGGACCCTTACGATTGCAGAAGTTTTTATATATGTGATGGGAAAGGGTTTCCTAAGAAAGAAAACCTGTATCAATGCCCAGAAGGAAAATACTACGATAAAACAAAAGAAAAGTGTAAAATTGAAGACAGCCTTACCCCATGTACTCCTTTATGTAAAAAAGAAAAAAACTGACTGAATATACTACAACTGTGTCTTCTAGCTCACAACAATACTATTTGTGTTATATCCACACTTGTTGAGTTATATAGACACTTGTTGCTTTATATCCATGTTTTATCTAATCTCCATCTCATCGTTATAGTACCTTATAGTAACAGATTTGTGATTGTCCTAAAATTTGAATTGTTTAATTAAACCTTGTTATAAATGTTTTGTTATTAATCAATAAACTCTTTAGGATAAAAATAACAATGTATATTCCTCAACCAATAAACTAAATAAAATACTTTATATTGAATCTCGATTTTCAATGCAGAACTTTCCTTTTTAGTTAAGAGCATAACCAGTCACAATTTGAACTTTGGTTTTATCACAATACAATTAACATGTAGACCAATCTGAATTTGATAACTAGATATTCAAAGTGAAAAATATTTCTTTGTTGAAAGGAATTTAAAAAAAAAAAAAAAACTTTTCCATTTAAAATAATGAGTCGGTATATTGATACTTATTATTAAAGTGTACAAATAAACCTCAACCGTATTGTTTACAAAGTTTGATAGGTTAATGTTATCAATTATATTAAATGTATTTTGATACGACTCGTCATAATCTCCTGTTGATAAATTTTTTGATACAATTCATCATAATCTGTGGAGAGATTAATAAAACGGAGATTAACAAAAACGACTTGCTGAATCAATTCTGTTTTTCTGGTATTCTTCTTGCCAGCTTTTGAGCTTTAATTGATTTACTTTAAGTTTAGCTAAATATTGATATTTCCATCTGGAAATATCTTATATACTTTTAAATTGAAAAATAGTTTCAACGAAAACCACTCTACATGTATACAGGATATGATACTAATATATACTTATTTATATATACCTTATACTTACTATATCTACTACTATTATATATACTACTACTCATCCTTATTATACTACTACATACTACTTATAGCTACTATATATATATATATTATACTTAATCACTATATATATATACTTATCACCTATATATATATATAGTTACGATAGATTGTTACGATCATTACCCTAATACTTATATACTATTATATACTACTATTATAATAGCTACTATCACCTCCAACCGGTCTACTTTCTTTATGTAGTGTTGTATCCTTCTCCAGATGGGTACACGCGGGGACTAGGAAATACTTTACAGGTCAGCTATCCCAGCCTGTCGCCACAACGTGTTGCAGCCAAGTTTTGACTCTTGCCACGTGGAGAAATACCTCAGACTGCTACGTCGAGGGTCTGAACCAGCGTCTTCGAATGAGGTCGCCGAGTCAATTGCCTTAACGCTACGAAGCACATATATCTCCATATATACTACTATATACTACTACCTATTACTACTCCTATTACTATTATACCCCTACACTATCCATACTATTCTCTACCTATACCCTACTACTATATAATTACTATATACTATATAGTATTTAATATATACTCAATATACCCCTATAGTAAATATATATACCTATAATTACTATACATATACTACCCACCTATCATACCTACTCACTATTACCTCTATAACTATACCTACGTGCTTAGTGACTGTGGTGAGGTTCTTGATGGTGCAAGAAGGAATCCTTCGGTATATTGGGGATGAGGTTATTAACGTCAAGGACGGCAGGTATCGGATCAAGGCGTGAAGAAGTTGACCCCTAGAATGGTAATACCCCCTCTGAGGTATACCCCCCGATGAAATTACTAGTGACACTCATGACTAAAGCAGCGGCCAGGCAGATGCGTGATGATCCTGGCATTTCGGACAGTTGTGTAATAAAGCGTTTTTATTGGAGGGTATACGTTCTACCAGGCGACTCGGGAGAGCGGTCTAGATAGTTAACTTGTACCATAGGGTACAGGGAACAAACGGGGCAAGTAGACAACATTATACAGGGAATAAGTTTAAATTGATGTCTGTCGGGAAGGGTATATCCTGCTGGTGATTCTATGGTCGAAAGAGTGCGTCGACAGACTGAGGGACTGATTGGTGAAGAAAGGTGCGTTTAGGAGTGGTAGGGATGTGTGGATAATCTTAACATTGAAACAATGATTGAGAAAAGAAATTCGAGGGAGAAGAAGAATAAATTATATTTTAGCGTTTTATGGATTCTGCAGCAGCGTATCGATAGGATGTTAGATCAGGCGAAGCCGTTTATGGCAGGTGTCTGAGTGATATATGGTAGTTCGTGTAGGCCTTTCTGATGGAGATCAAGAAGTATGGGTATGCGACGATAGTGAGCGCTGTGTCACAGTAAATGGTCTCAATGGTGTTGGTTTACCGGATTAACATGCGGAGTCCAGGACATTGAGGTTCTGTAGTTATTCGTCTTTTCGGTATATTCCAACTGTATAATGGACCCTGGGGTTATGAAGAATTTGAGGTCGGGGATCTGGCAGCGAAATAGGTGTTAGCTATTGGTGAGTAATGGAGTTGAGTGGTAGGGTGCCCTACTTTATCCCTGCCGGCATGATTTGGTTCTGCTGGTGGCTAATCTCGAAGGAGTTTGAGAGAATTGATAGAGGATTTGGCAGGAGTGGTCGAACGAAGGGGCTTGAAGCAACGTCGGATAAGTAGCTAAGGTTTACTGGGTTGTGAGTGAGACACTCCTCCCGTGTGAAGTTTATGTCTAGCTAGCTGAGCCCAGACTAGAAAAACAGTGTCTAGATTTAAATATCTTAGGGCTATAATAGTCTGGTGAGAAGGGACGGACGATGCAGAGTGGTAGTAGCACACGTCTGTGCATGGAGGAAGGTGCCTGGTTGCAATTAATCAATAGTTGGTGAACTGCAAAGGATACCAGTCGTTGATGTGCTAGGCGTCTACATGCAGGGTATCGCTTTGTTACCTGTGTTATTCGTATGGTAGTGAGACATGGCGGAATACAGAAGTTATAGAATCTAAAGTTTTCAATGTGTTCAGATGGACAATCTTAGGGGTGTGCTAGGTGTGAAGAAAGAATTGATAAGAGAGGAATGAACGTATTAGAGAGTGGTGTGGTGTGAAGAAAGGGGTTAAATGAGAGAATAAGATGAAAGTATGCTTTCTGAGATGGTTTGGTCTCGTGGAAAGGATGAATGATAGTAAGGCTTGTTAAGGGCGATGATACTACGTGGGAGTGTGTTGGGCCTGATCGGTGGGAGACCCGAAGAGAAAGTGGATTGAGTTCCGGTGAACTGAATGTCTGAAGGGAGACAGATGTGCGTTTTTGGCAGAGGCGAGATAAATGGACTCGCTTGGTTGTTGCGGTATCGGCGGGTGCTTTTGGTTATGGGAGCATGGTTTGTGGACCAAATGCCAGGGGATGAAACCTTACATTGACGATTACCATAGTGAGGGTCGTCGCGGTCCCACTCGCATCTCTATGGGTGGATTTTCTGTCTGTGCGAGCTCTCACTAATTAATGGTAACAGAGGGGGCGATAAGGCTGGGCTTTCTTTTCGGCGTTTGTCATGTTCTCCTACTGTTTTCTTTTTTTATTGCCTTTCACTTACCCCCTCGCTCTGGGCCCCTGAAGTTGAGCACCCAGAAGAAAGACAAGATATACCTACTTGCTTTGCAAAAAAAAAGACCCTTTTGTAGGATTCTCACATTAACAAATTGAATAAATAAATTTGTCAATTTATATCGGTTTTTAAAATAATTTTGAGATAATAGAAAGGATAAATATACTTTAGATCTGTGTGAATGGTTACTGGAGGATTTTTAGTTCTTTAAGTTGGTGAAAACTATGCTAAAGGACAATAAGGAAATACCAGCACATCTATAAAGTGACTTCTACCTTTTAGGATGGAATTATAGAAGTGTGATAAGGGAATGAGAAGCTCGCTCACTCTAGAGGACCATAAGTTCAGCTCCGTGTGCTGAATCTCCCTGGGCTCCTACATAGATCTCTCTCCAGCACAATCTAACAGGAAGAATTATTAAGGCAAAAGGTGCGACTCCACAATTCTTCGAGGCAAATATCCGCATAAAACACTCACAAAAAGGGTGAAGAATATGCAATGTGCAAGCTTTTAATGGTGCACCGCAATATTCAATGAAAGTTATAACAGCAATTCACCGCTAATTTAAACCCTTCTTATTTCCTTAATATGCACAGACATAAGAGATTCATACATCACATTTTTTATGGGGCGCTTAAGAACAACTTATTGCTTTTTATAGATTCTTAAATTCCTATATACAGATTATCAGATAAACTTGATTTATATTTTAAGTTAATGAGCATTGTGCAGTAGTTAATGAAACTTGTTATGTGTTTTAACTATTCTTTTGATTTTTAGTTATTAATTTCATTATTTTTTAGGTATTTTTAGAGGTTCTTTTAAGTATTTTAAGTAGCTTCTTGGCTGGTAAAACAGTAAGGTTTTTAAGTTTTTTAAGCTTTTCATTAGCTCCAGGCTGGTAACGAACGCGTGATTCTTTTTCTATAATAAACAAGTGTCTAAACACTCTTTGCAGGTCTCTCATGTCCTCGATAGAGCATTGCAGACACTTAACTCAGCATACACGATAAACAATGTTAAACCTAATCAAATTATTTTTGCTTTGATATCAGTCTACATTCGTGAATATTTTAGTAATAACTATATCTCGTTCTCTTCAGCGGAAAAATGGTGAAAATTTGTAACAATTCAGCTGCTTTATGTCTTATTATTATAGAGAGCTCCTGAGCTCGTGTTTTACTGTTGATATTTAAGAAGAGCTCCTTAGCCCGTGTTTTAAGGAGATAAGTTCAATGGGCTCCTTAACCCTTCTTATTTGACGATAGAGACAATGAGCTCCTGAGCCCGTGTTTTTTTCAATGCTAGTGGAATGAAGATAAGTTCAATGCAAAGGGGCTCCCGAGCCCGCTTTGTTGATAAAGACAATGAGCTCCTGAGCCCGTGCCTAAAATGAAAGAAAAGTATCCGTATATCCCAGAGGAGGTCGCTAAAGTAATAAACACGTATTTAGTGTTTTAGTAATTCGTCAAAGTCATTATAATGTTTTCATCATCTCTTAGAGTCATATGCAATTAGCTTTAACAGCAATTCAGTACTCCTCCAGAAAACTCTGGACGGAATCTTTCCAAGATACCTAAGTAGCCGAATTAGAATTACTACTTAAAACGAGGCGAAACTAAAAAAAAGAAGTATACCCATCTGAATTCGTTTCCTTCATTGGTTTGCTATTTATAATACCAAGTATTCTTTCTTATATATGCTTATAACCCAATAATTTCTTTAACAATTCTATTGTTTCTAATAGCTTATTCATTACAATATTACTTCGTATTACTGAATTTAGTTAACACAGATTTGACGTCTCTAACATATAGTTTAACTATCCAAATGAACTCTACACTCGACATGGGAAATTACCAGCTGAAACATTATCTCAGGTTCGAGATATCAATCTTAGCACTTCTCATACTATACATCCATATATAGAAAAATTTCTAGAGATACTTTTTAACTTAAAATGGACCCACATGTAACTTCTAAATATGATGAAAAACTGCATATGAGCTTCTATTACTTCGTTATATATTCATTTAGATATGAGAGTTCATTGACTTATATAAATAGATTCCATTGATTATACTGTAATATTAGAGAGGCAAATAATTTTTGGTTAAGTACAATCATATATATATATCACTATACATACCCCTCTTAGCTCTATACCCTTCATATATCCTATATATACATATAACCTACATATATACCCTCACTATATATATACATCCACTATCTACCTATACTACATATAAACTGAAATTGTACAAACCTATATATAATATTATATTACTATATATATATAGATATACATACCTACTTAAGTAGATACTACGGTATTATATTATCCTTATTATATACTACCTACTATATAATAATATACCATACATAACATATATAATACCTATATTATAATTACTATATAAATAAGCTCTTGCATCTATTATAATATTAATTTTTATAGTTTGATCTATTATTTCCCATCTCAATGTTTTGTAGTTTTTTTATTTACTTTTTTTTGTTAGTGACATAATGTAATTAATAATAATAAATATTAGTAATATATATAGTAGTATGGCTATTTGTTGTAATTTCAAAAAAAAAAAAAAAAAAAAAACAGCAAAATCATTATTTAAATTTTTTTTTTTTTTTTCACAGAGCAAGTCCGATCTAAAGCCTAAGCATTTTTATCAAGAAATTTTTAAGTTGGATAATAAATATGATTTAGCCAAAGCATTAATCATGTCTGAAGTTTATCATGATGAAGGTAAGAAAACTTCAATTTTTCTTCTATTTTGTTTTAATGGTAGTCTGATAATGATCTTTCTTTAGAACAGCATATAAGAGTTTTGACAAAGTTAATTGCAAAACTAAATCTGGACAGTGTAATTCCCCACCACATAATGAATTATCACTATGTTTTCACTTTTTTCAAAAATTGAAAATTGGTATATATATATATTATATAATATCTATATATAATATGCATATATATCCGATATATATATCTATCTCTATATATATACTATAATACCCTATAATATATAAGATTATCTATATAAGGGTATACTACTATATAAATATCTATTATATATTCACTTTATTGAAAAATTGGTATATATATAATTTTTCTACTCATTCAATCAATTGCACATTTTCTGGACTGATATAGTTTTTATTGTATATTCAAAAAATAGAATTTAAATTTTCATAAGCAATGTTTTTTTTAATATATTTTTCCAGACCAGAGGCAAAAAAAACTATTGCATATACGAAAAAATTATCTAAATAAAAAGTGTATCTCCCCTAACTACAGAAACCCTGAAAATTTAATGTTGATCGGGTGACCAGAAAAAAAAAATTATTGCAGTTTCTTATTTTTCAAAACCATGTTTAGTTGGGGTATGTATTCGACCATTGCTGGACTGGGATTTGGTTTCAGATTATCAAAAATCTACAATGATATTTTTTTTTTAGGAAATAGACCCATCTTTGTATCATCCAAGTCTCAAGTCATTTCAATAAAAATTGTAGGACTTTAACTCCAAAATGTTAAAAACATAGTTTTGCTTCACATGAAAATACAGAGCAAATCAGTAGAGACACAGAAAAACACCTGAAATATGAATTTTAGAGGGTCAGAAAAAGCTGTACTTTGCTTTTTATTTGGTGCAAATCAACTGAAAGTTAAGAAAATTGTAATCATTTTAAAGTTTGAGGCTAAAACCAAAAAGTCCCATAACCAAAATCAAAGCCATCCCTTCAGAGGAAAAGGATGGAGTAGCTATTCCCCCAATAAATGGTACCCACATAAGTAGAAAACTGTGACAGAAAATTCTTACAGTACTTTGGGCCACCAATTTATTATTTTTATCAAAATCAGATTCAGATTTTTTTTTTTTTTGTTACTAGACTCTTGTTTAATTATGTATTTGTCTTTGAATTATTCTTCAAGTTTTCGAAGTTCAGTTTATTATTTACAAATTTAACAAAGTTATTAGTCACATATTATATCTATCCATCACTATATAAAGTTGAGCGTTTGTCTAATAATTTAGGATATAACTTCCAAAGAACCATTGTAAACTAAACTTTAGTTATTTCTTCCATTTATCATAAACTTTCTTAAAGACATTAACAAAACTCTATCAGAATTTACCACTCTGCTTGGTAGAACTTTATCTGAGCTTGTTATATTCTGTAAAAAAATTCTGAATTCATTTGTAGTCATAAACAAAAGTTCAGTAATTTTTAATGTTTAAATTTTTTATTTGATACCGATTACAATCTTGTTGGAGTATTATGAAAGTGTTGTAGTTTTTCATTCTTAATTAAGAGTTATATATATTGTACTGACAAATATAGGTCACAAGGGACATATACATAAAAAATGAATTACAATCTAAACATCTGTAGATGTGAATTTTTTAAATTCCTGCATTTTATTATTATTATTATTATTATTATTATTATTATTATTATTATTATTATTATTATTATTATTATTATTATTATTATTATTATAAATTTCTCTCCTTGGAAGTTTTTATAGTTTTTCCGGGTCCAAGCCTTAGACCTAAGGCATAAAGGATTTTCAGATCTTCCCTAGCACCTTTGAACTTGGTACCGATGTGCGCGATACTGGCAACCAAGATTTTTATCCCAAATTTTACATACAATCCCCCCTCCCCCAAAGCAGGGAGAAGACGCCATTCACAAACGCGTCACATGAGCCTTCATTCCGCTTATCACTACCCGGTCACTCCTAACTGCTCGGATCCCTCGCCAGACACGCCGACCCGTCGGAACGGTTGTAATAAACTAACCCAACAGCATAAGCGAAGCGGTTTGACGTATGGGTAGTCCAACTTTCACTACTCGTGGGAACTATAAGTGAGAGAGGGATTACAGGGAGTCGCAGACGGATGGCAGAAGAACAACCGATAACTCAGGGGAGGGTGAGAACCTTCATGTTCCAGTAAGGATGTGTAATTTCAATTTCTACATAAACACATGGGAATCTCAATTTCTGCATTCTAAAGAATGCGGATATCGGGCTTATCGTTAGAGTATATTAAATATTATTAACATTTGGTCAAAGTATTCTGAAGATGGATAGATTAATTTATAATTAATTACTGTGTTGGGATTTTTTTGTTTGTACATAGTTTCAGATTGTAAAAAAAAATTAGTTTTGAAGTATTTATTTACTTTTTTATTTTATCTATTGAGATTTTTTACCCCACCAATTTACAAAATAGAAACAAATGCATAAAATTTTTACTTCAAAATAATTATTAATAAATGTTACAGGCAAATTAATAGGTTTAGTGAAGCCATATGGAATTCGTCGTTTTAAAAAAGCTGAAGACGAACATTCTACAGTAACTTCAGCTCTTAATTTATCTGGTCAAGTATCATCAGCTTCCATTGAAGAAGCACTTCCATTGTTAAGAGAACATTATAATGCGGCAAAATTGGACGTTGTCTTTATACCAGAAAGGTATTAAAAGCTAATTTGTGTTATTGAGCTGTTGATAGTTTCCAATACTTAAACCATTTTTTTTTTGTGCTTTATTATTATTGTAACGAAAGGGAACTATCATTATTGTGTGTTTATTGCTGCTATTTAATATTTGTGTATGTCTTGATTCTTGACTATTATGTGTAATAGTGTAATAAACTCAATTTATTTTTTAGCTTCCTCGTTAGGAGAGGACAGAATTTTATCTGTTGTCCTTTATTGACTATTTTGTATCTTTTTTTTTCTTTTTGTCTTTATTTTCGTATTATTTATAAGTAATTAATACTGTATTTATTTATTTTATATATTTGCAGATTTACAAGTGGTATTTTACTATTAGGCTATAAACCTTCAATTAATGACTATGTAAGGAAAAGTTTTAGACGTTCGGTGGGTTTAAAGAAACCTTGTCAAACCTATTGGACTGTGGTTCATGGACTTCCTGTTCCAGAGTCTGCAAGAGAGAGAGTTGGCTCATATTATCGTTATATACAAAATATTGGTGGTAAAGTGGTTAGTTGGTTTTCTATTTGTTTTTACTTTTGTTCATATATAGAAATGTCTGTATTTGAAAACACTTAAAAGGTCTTGACAGGTTTTAGCAGTATAGGGCAAATTCAAACGTTCAAATATATTTCTTATTTTAGAAATTAAAAATTTACATTTATATATAATGAAATGAATAAAAAATTAAATGATGGCTAGCAAAAATACACAAAGAATATATTATTTGTTAATACATGTGTCTGTGTTAATTTTTATACATAAAACAGTATAGAAGTCATATAATAGCTGCATTTTTATTTCTGAAGAGGGGCTCTATTTCAAAACAATTTTTGTTTCCTTTGAACCCAATCATAAATACCAATTCTAAAATTACACTAATAACTAATTAAGTAGAATTTTATTAAAAGGTAAATAATAATATATAATAAATAATAATAATTATGAATATAATATAATATAATAATAATAATAATAATAATAACCAAATAAAATTGATAGTAGTAGTACTAATAATGATAGCAATATTAATAATAAATAATAATATTAATAATAAATCATAACTGTTATTAATAATAATAATAGTAAAAGTAATAATAATATAATAATAACTGTTATTAATAATAATAATAGTAAAAGTAATAATAATATATAAATAATAATAAATAATAATAATAATAATAATATAATCAATAATAATAATAAAATAATAATAATACTAATATAATAATATAATAATAATTTGTAACAGTAATAATTCATATTAATATATCTTCCGTTAATAATAAAAGTAATGCTGATAACATAATAATAATAAAAATGATTATCATAATAATGATAACAACAATTATTATCATTATATTAATAAATAAAATTATGATAATAGTTATTATTATTATTATTATTATTATTATTATTTTATTATTTGATTATTAATTAGTTTTAACTATTTATTGCCTGTATTAGGATTTGTTATATTATTCTCTTTTTTCTTTCTTTCTTTATCTTCTCTTTGCCCAAGACTGGGTAAGGTGCGTGTCATGCATCGGAAAAGAAAAGCAGTAGAAGAAATGACAAAAGTCGAAAGGAAAGCAGCTACGCCCTGGTTGTTGGTGTACAGGCATGAATTAATTAGTGAGAAGTGTCACAGACAGAAATCCTCGCCTAGAGCTCATGGGACCCGCGACGGAACTACTATGGTAAATCGTCAATGTAAGGGTTCATCCCTGGCCCAAGTGGGCCACAACTGGCCCATAATAACAAAACCGCCATTCACTCTATTATGCAACTTTATTCTCGCATCTGCCAAACTCACATTTTCCTCCCTTTCCCCCTTTCCCCAGAAAACCAATTGTTATCGACCTTTAATCCATTTCTTTTGGTTCCCCAAGCCGGTCGGTTTCAACAACTCGGCCACTGTACCGCTTACGCCAACCGACTATCATTCATGACCAAACCATCCAAACCATTTCAACATGCTTTCATTTATTCTCTCATTTACCCTTTTCTTCACACACATATTTTTTTCTCATCTAAATACGTTCATTCTATTTTTAATTCTTCTAACCTACTAGCATGCCCTAAGATGTCCATTCTGAACACATTAAACTTTAGATCTATACTTTTATTCCAGACCATAGTCTCACTACTAATACAATACACTGTGGACAGGTACAACACTACTCATGTAGACCCTAGGCACAGAAGACTTCGACCTTTTCATGCACTACCATTTAATTCCAGCAACCTTCCTGCATTTGCTATTTTCCTACTACTCTTGCTATCGTGTCCTTCTCATCCAAACACATACCTTAAATATTTTAAACTCAGACCACTTGTTCCAGCTGCTCACATTCTAACATAACACTTTACACTGAGGACTTTCCTCACTCACAACATAACTTACTCTTGATCCTACGTTACTTTCAAACCTCGCTGTTAACACCCTGCCAATTTCTACCATCTCTCAAATCTCTTCGAGATTCGCCCAAAGAACACAATATTTCCGCTACTACACAAACTACAACAGAAATCCCCACGTCTCATTATCTTATAATCTAATAATTCATATGTATATATATACTATATATTATTTAATATTCCATATTTATTATTATTCATTATTATTATTATTATTATTATTATGATTATTATATTCATTATTTTCTTCGCTTCGCAGATATGCCATGAGGCATTATTATTTATATTATTATTATTATTATTTATTATTATTAATTATTATTATTATTATTATTATATTATTATTATTTATTATTATTATTATTAAGTCGATGATGAGTAACATTGGACTCATTAAGTTCATTTGATAAATATTTTTGTAAAATAAAAGTGGTAAGAACAATGATAATGATATTACTACCACTTTACTACCATCCTACAACTATAATAACTTCTTTCTTTTTTCTTTCTTTCTTATCTTCTTCCTTCCCACTTAATGTAGGGTAGGGTGTGTAACATACATGAAAATAGGATAGTTAAGTGAAGAACTGAACGTAGTTTTTTTTTATTTTGAAGGAAAGTATCCCCCCCCCTTCCATACCCTTAAGTGAGAGCTCATCGACCCTCACTGTGGTATCTCAGAAGTGTAGGGTTCTGCTATGGAAAGCACAACCATAACCCCAACAAAACTCCGCATTCACTCTGTTCTGCACTTTTGATTCTTCCTCTTCCAAAATCACATTCCTTTCCTTCCGATATTCCTTTACTGACTCGATCACTTTTCTTTGGCCTCCTACACACCTCACCTCGCTAGACTCACCACTGATATCATTCATACTTTCCATATGACAAAAACATCTTAATACCGTTTATTCTCATTTACACCTTTCTCACACAAAACACAACTCCTAAAGACGTTGTCTCATTTTATCATGTTATACTCAACCTAACGACACCTAAAATTATCCATCTGAAACAGATTGCACTTAGATCTATACTCTTTATTTTAGACCATTTGTTTCACTACGTTACATTAACACCGTTAACAACATACCTCATGCAGAACCCTATCGCATACTCATGGTTTATTTCTTTACATTCGCCAATGATCTTAATTGTACCTGACACTTCTTTACCATTTCACAATTTTTCTGCTGTACCTGCATCATCTGTTCCCTTTTCATCCAGCATATAACCAGAATATATTAAAACATCAGATACTTTCAATTTCTCACATCCAATACTGATTTCACAAAGTGGGCTCTCATCACCCACTACCATCACCTACTATTATCTACATTTAACTTTCACACCTTATCTTTTACACATCTAACCAACCCTCTGCAATCTCTCAAACTTTCTTTAGATTCGCGCACAAACAAAACCAGATATCAGCGTACAATCTTTATCATCCTCCATCAGTCTAACCTATCTTCATCAGTCTACACCTTCCTTACCTTAATTTTTTCATCACCCATTCATATACAAAATTAAATAGCTGTGGAAACATAACACATCCCTTTCCTGCCTCCACTATTAATATAAACCATTTCCTTACACTTCATTTATTTTTACCAAGCTCACTATCGCTACATTATTTTTCATTCCATTAGAAGCCTACTACAACACCAATATATCCAAAACACACTGCCACAGAGCCTTCCCTATTAATCCTGTTCATACGCCTTGTTTATAGTCATAAAACCTTATGTACAATTTTCTTTTTCTCCTCATTTTTCTCACTCAATTTATTTCATGTGAAACTTGATTACACATTCTTACCATTAAATCAGCCTGTTCTCTGACAATTAGTCCCTTAGTCACTTGCCGCACTCTTTCAACCAAAATAACCAGAATATACCTTTTCCCTACAACATTCAATAACTAATTTCCCTACAGTTCTCCTTATTTAATTACTTATATATATATATCTATTATATATTATATACTATTTATATATATATATTAATTATATTATATATATATAATATATATATCTATATTATATATAATATATATATATATATATAAATATATTATATATATATTATAACGGGTATATATATATATAATATATTATATATATTATATTATTATATATATATATATATATATATATATATATTATAATATATAATATATATATATATATATATAATATATTTATATATATATATATATATATATATATATATATAATATATATATATACGGTATCATATAAATATTACATTAATATATATATATATATATTATATATATATATATATATTATATATATATAATAATATATATTCTAATATATAATATATATATATATATATATATATATCCGCTCTAGCTCAATCTTGGAACTATACCTTCCATAATCAATTTCACACATTTACAAAGGAATAGGAAGGTTGGGATTTCTTTTCGACTTGCGTCATTATTCTACTACTTTTCTTTTTCCAGTGCATGTGATGACCCTTACCCCAGTCCTGGGGAAAGAAGGTGGGTGATGATATGATGATGATGATTTTATATATATATATATATATATATATATATATATATATATATTATATATATATATATATTAGTATATATATATATAATATATATATATATATATTAATTATATATAATAATATATATTATACTTATAAAAAAATATGCACTTCTTCTCCCCACAGACTGGTGGTAAGGTGCGATACATGCCTGGAGAAAAAAAAAGTAGTTGAAAAATATTACGCAAGTTCCGAAAGAAAGCCCAGCCTTACGCTTTATCCTTTTTAGTGAGATCTCGTCGCAGCTCAGAAAAATCACCTAGGTTCAGGGAACCGTGACGGACTCACTATAGCATCTCGTCAATGTAGGTTGTTCATCCCTTGGACCAGATGGGCCACAACCTACCCCTTCACAAAACACGTCATTCACTCCTATTTGCACCTTTATTCTTGCCTCTGCCAACTGCAATTCTCTTCTCCAGGCATTCTTTCTGACTCAATCACTTTTCTTCGGTCTCCCAGCGAGAATTCCACACACTCACCACATATACATCCGCTGACTTCGATATATTCATCTTTCCACATGACCAAACATTTCAACGTACTTTTCATTTATTCTCGTCATTTACCCCTTTCTCACACCACCACTCTCTAATACGTTCATTCTCATTTTATCAATTCTTCTCACACTAACAAGCCCCTAAGATTCCATCTGAACACATTGTTACTTTAGATCTATAGCTCTATTCCAGACAATAGTCTCACAACTATATATTAACAAGGTAACAACATACCCTCATGTAAGACCCTACGCACTCAAGACTTAGTCCTTTACTCCACAATGATTTAATTGCACCAGCCACTTCCTTCAATTCACAACTTCCACTATATTCTGCGTATCCGTTCCTTTTCATCAACATAAAATCCTAATATTTAAACTCAGAAACTTGTTTTAGTTGCTTAACCATTTACATAACTTCACACTTTGGACTGTTTCTCACTCACACCATAACCTTACTCATTATCTAGTTTACTTTCAAACCCTCCTTCTTACACACCTGCCCAAATCGTCTCTACAATCCTCTTAACTTTCAGATTCGTCACACAAAACCAAATAATGCCATATATAGGTAAGGCACCCTCTATCTCTTCCATTCTCCATCATCTAACACCATCCCCTGCCACCCTCACCTCTATTCTTTCATAATCCCATCCATATACAAATTGAATAACCAGGGAGACATAACAATCCCTGCCGTCACTCCGCTATTAATACTAAACCAATCACTTTCGCACATTAGCCATACACACGCTTCATAATCGTCATTCATCATTTTTGATTCCATTCAGGTCAGAAGCTTACCCAACTACCATATATTGCATAACGACCTGCCTAGAGTATTCTAATTAATCTATCATATGCTGTCTGCAAATCAATAAAACCTAATACAATTTTCTTATTCCTTCTTCTCCTCATTTTTCTCAAATCTTTTGTTTCAATGTGAATTTTGATCCACACATCCTCTACCACTTCTAAATGCACTCTTTCGACCAAAATACCAGCGAACATCTTCCCTACAACACTCAATAAACCAATTCCCCTATAATTCCTACATTTACTTATCCCCTTTACCCTTATATAAGTTAACTATTATGCTCACCTCCTCCTCGAAACTATACCCCTTAAACGCTTTGTTGCAGTAATTTCCAGATCAATCAATCATCATCATGCCTCCGTTCTTGATAATTTCACCAGTAATTTCATCTATACCTGCAGATTTACCATTTTTCAACTTTCTCACTCTACCCATAATATATATTATTATATATTACTATTATATATATATATATATTATATAATATATATATAGAGAAATATATATATAATTATATTTATAAAATAAACTTATAAATGAAAAATAAGATAGGTTCCATATATATATATATATAATCTATTATTTAATATATATAATATATATATATATTAACTTATATAATATATATATATTATATATATATATAAAGCCAGTCATTAAAAAGGATATGTCAATAACTGAAGCTAAGAAAGGACTAGTGAAGCCAAATATCGTTGAACATACTGTTCTGGCTCATCATGAAGAAAATGACGTTTCTTTGGTCGAGGTAAGATTTTAAGTTATTCCAATCAAACTTTGTATTAATAAATTTATGAAGATATTGGAGGGAGGAGTGGGTAGAAAAGAACAGATTTGTATTTTTGGTAGACTTTAATTTAAGAGTGGAGTGGGGGATGAGAGATGAAGGGGAAAGGATGCTGGGGACATACATAGAAGAATTGGAAACACAGAGGGAGAGATTTTGTTAGATTTCTGTATATGAAAGGATATGAAAATTATAAAATAGTTGGAATAACAAAACTGGGAGTTTTGATGATAATATAATTATAGATTGTCATCTCATCCGACAGGAGAGAATTGAGATGGGTAGAAGGGAACAGGAAATATTTGTATTTTTGGTAAACTTTAATTCAAGAGTGGGGGAGTGGGTGGAGATGAGGTGAATTGGAAATGATTTTGGGACCATACGGAGAAGGATCAGTAAAACAGGGGGAGGGATTTTTATATTTATGTATGTGAAAGGATATAAAATTATGAATGGCTTCTATCAGCATAGAAATTCACACATATTTACAAGTTATATAGTTGGGACAAGAGCACTGTTAATTATGATAAAAATTTAATTATAGATTATGTCATCTCATCTGACAGGAGGATGATACAAAATGTAAAAGTAATACCGTGTGTCTCCTGGATCCGATTCTCAGACTGCTGGTGGCAGATCTGCAGTTAGGTGGTCGAAAGTCTGCATACTAAGGAGAGAAGTATGATAAGGGTAGAATCACTGAAGGATTAGAACAAAAAACAGGAATATAAAGGGAAGGTCAATGAAAATGATGGACGCCGAAACAGTGGAGAAAATATAGAGTGGTACAAAGGTCTGCGAAAAAGTCATTGGGCAGAAGATGAATGGGGGGAACGAGGAAAAGACAGTGAGGGAGGTGATAAAACAGAAGAGAACTATGATTAGGCAATGGGTGAAAAATAGAACTGTACATTCAAGAGTCTTAAACGTGGAAGCATGAATATGGCTGAGAGATTGAAGAAAAGAGCAAAGAAGGAAGCAGCTAGGAAAGGCGTAGGAACTGAAAAAGGATGTGTGGGAAGATAAGAAAAAGATTATTAGATTGGCAAAACCATGCAGAGGACCCAAGAAAAAGTGTGTAATATAAAAAATAACCGGGGAGAAATACTGCTAAGGCCAGAAGAGAGAAATAGGAGATTGACAGAATACTTCAATGAGCTGTTGAATGTAGAATGACAAAGCAATGGGAAAGAGGAGAATATGGGAGAGCAGGAGGAAGTAGACGAGATCTCCAAGGAGGAATTTGAAGAGGCCCTGATGAAGATGAGAAATGATAAGTCTTTTGGAGAGGACGGAATACCTATGCAATTAATAAAGGAAGGAGGAGGAGAAGAGTTGAGGTATGCAGTTTTGAGGTTTTAAATAAGTGTTGGGAGGAAAAAAAGAGGCCCAGAGAATGGGAAAAAACAATTGTAGTAGCAATATGCAAGGGTAAAGGAGACTTGGGAGAACGCAATAGTAGAGTTATCTCCCTGATTGTTCACTTGGCAAAGCTGAATGAAAGAATTTTGGAAAGGAGACTGAAGATGGTTGTGGATCCCAAACTTGGGGAGGAGCAGCATGGGTATCGAAAGAATAGAAGCGCGATAGATCTTTTGATCACCCTGACAGTGTCTTGAAAAGATATGGAAATACAATAAAAAAAAGCATACATTGCTTTCACAGACCTGAAAAAGCAATCGATTCTGTACCAAGAAAAACTAAAAATTCTGGAGAAAGAGAGAGATTTTAGATGGGTGGTAAATTGAGGAAAGTATGTTTGAAAACGACAAGTGGAATGTAAGAACCAGATATGAGAACATAGAATGGTTAAAGGTAAAAACTGGAGTTAAACAAGAAAGTGTATTGTCACCGATTCTTTTTGTGGTAAACTTAGACACTGTAATAAGAAAGGTGAGGGAAGAGACAGAATTTTGATGGAGACATTATGGCATACGCAGACGACTTGGCATGTTGGAGTGAAAATGGTGAAAAGTTGAGAGAAGTGGTGATATGTTCCTATAACAAATTGAAGAAGACTGGACTAAGTCTGAACGTGGATTAGACATAATGATAGTGAGCAGAGTTAGTTGAGGATGGAGTTTGATGGGATAGAAGTTAATAACATGTAAAGATAGAAATTCTTGGGAGGTGTATTCGGAAGAGGAGAATGAAATGCACAAGAGATTGCGAGTAGGATTGAAGAATATGGCAGAACAATGAGAGTAGCGTACTCCATCATGGTGGACAGGCAGATGGTAATAAAGATGAAGAAGGTATTCTCACTCCCATACTGCTATAAGGGTCGGAGACTTGGAGCATAACTACAAAGGAGAAGAACAGAATTGAGATCAATAGCTGGGAAGACCAGAATAGATAGAGTGAGAAATGAAAGAATCGGAGAGTATATAGAAGAGAAATCTATTTAAGGTTAAAAAAAAAATTATTTTATTTTTGAGATTGAATTCTTAGCTGTAAAATTTGAATTAGTTTTCCTAGGGCTTGATCATTATATTTTGTATTAATGCAATCAAAAGCTTTTTATAGTGTTTCTCATTTCTAGTTAAGTGTGATTAATGACAAAAATCACTTCCTTCGGGTATGGCTTGCTCATTGCTGTTCTCCAATATTGGGAGATAGACTTTGCGGAGGACGGGTTAAAACTGTATTCGGTAAAAGAATGCCAATAAATCCAAATAATTATTCTTCATATCAGCCACCGGTAAGGAACAACTTATTGTAACTTAAATTTAAAAATAATTTTTTAGAGTTTCACTTTTTTTATTTTTATTAAGGTTCACACCTCACGGGCATAGCCCTATTTCTAGGAGGAGGAACTTGTCTAGGTAATTTTTACCTAGGATCCATATCTGTCAAAGGGTCTTATTACCCTTTCCTCCATCAAACTTATTTCCTCACTATTGCTCCGTTTAAGTGACGCTGAATTATTATTCTTAAGAATTCCCTTTGGTATCACATTATTAACCGTTGAAGGTAAAGTAGTTGCGTATAATGGTTGTCCACCATCCTGCTGAAGAGAGGGAGGTTTAGGAGGTCTTTTAGGTGGATGAGAGAAGCTCCTCATCTTAAAAATTAAAAGTAACCTGATTATCAACCAAACATGTCGCAAATATATAACCTTATGGAATTTGAAGAGAAAACCTTTAAAGCAAGAACAATTACATTCATTACTTCTAAAACAGAGCCACTGTTAACTATATATCAGACGGACCAGTACTTTATCCTACTCTGCTCTCCTCTCTCTCTTTCATCTCTCTTTCTCTCTCTCTATATATACTTCAATATATATAATATATATAATAGAAAATATTTAATTGAACAATTTTGACTAAATATATATAAATAATTATAAAAATATAACATATATATAAAAGATATAGATTAGTATAGAATTAGAATAGCTTTAACTTCGCCTTCTAAAAAATCGTTTTCTTCGGATTTCTAACATTTCTCAGATTTGATTCCATGATCTCCTATAATTTTATTTTACTTCTAAATTCTACAGACACGGCCTCCGCCATGAAAATGGGGATGAACTGAAGACATTTAAATGGGTAAAAGCGTTATTATAGCGGTTTTCGTTTACCTTTTCGTTATTAATTTTGCATAATAATTTCATTTATTGACCAACTTTCGCAAAAAATAAGAATTATCATAAATTATGAAATTTGCCCAAAATAGATCATTTCATAAGTTACTCGTGCTGAGCACGTCAGTCGCAGGAGTCGCCTTGAATATATATATATATATATATTATATATATATATATATATATATATATATATACTAAATATCAAATATATATATATATTATATATATATATTGATATGTATAATATTTCTCTATATTAATGATATATTATATATATACTATATATATATTATATATATATTCTCAAGATTATATATATAATATATATAATATATAAGATATATAATATAGATACAATATATAAAATATACTAATTAATATATAATGATATAATAATATATATATTACAATACATACATAATGTTCAAATGAAACTTAAAAAGATTTGAGTTCTTGATACCATTTCTAACATATTCTCAGAAACTGAAGAGCATATATCCAGAGACACCTCTGTAGGAGAGTCGAGACAAATTTAGATAGCTGGTCGCAGTAGAATGTTCTACCACAGTACCCCTCTCATAGAACACCGTTTCGCCTCTGTGATTACCAGGAGGTCGGGTGGACTGTTATTAATTAGATTACCCATTACCCAGTCACGGCGTGAGAGGTTTTAGTGAGGCTCTGAAGAGTTCAAGAGCAAGAGGGCTCCATTGAACTCATGCAACTTTTAAATTTATCTTTTTGAAAGGGAATATGACCCTATACAGAATGCAAGAGGAGAGCAAGGAGAAATTACGGAATTAATTGAGATAAGATTAAAAAGTTTCTGCATTTTTGTCTAAAATTTGCTTCTGACCCTACACATTTCAAAATATTCATCTTTATATACTAGCTTTTGTTCAAAAACGTTGTTGTGCACTACTGACAAATGTTGGTTTAAAAAAATTTGATTTGTGGACATGTTTGCTTTGCCACGTGCAGACTAAGTTTTTAAAAAAAAATTGGCGCCTTTCGCTTGCGGAGTATTCCACTTTGCGGTTTCTGGTGGTTTGCGCTTCTAAATTTAAAATGTTGGCAATAATAAATTGAATATATAGTATATAAATATAACCTAATAATATATATTATATATATATACTTATGTATATAATAAATAATATATATATTAATAATAAATTGTATCATTGGGAAGTAGCCCAACGCAGATCATTAAAAATTTTCAAAAAACGTTTTTGAAAGTATATGCTTAATTATTAAATCTTGACTGGCATATAAGAGTTATAACCGCCCCAAAAACCTAGTTTTATCTATGGGAACATTTGTAAGCAGGGATTATTAAAATGTAGATTACTTGCTGACGTCACGCTCGCTGTCTGTTAAATTCTATAAATTAATTAAACCTCTGGTATTAAATATAAGAAAATAGTAATATAATAGGTATAGCAAAGAGAATATACCTTTGTGATTTGGTATGTTATATACATGGTAAGTACTCTTAATGGAAAAAATAGGAGAGTATAAATTAGAGATGAAAATTTTTGTTAAGAAACGAATCCTTTTGAAGTAAATAATTCTACATTGACAACCCGATAAAAAAGTGGATTAACTAGAATAAATTAAGTAAACTTTTATTGTAGTAATTATAGTTGGTTAGGAAATAGAAGAAATGGAAGCTTAAGCCCATGTCGGATCAAGAAGTCAAGTAGCTTATAAGGAGAGAGCCATTAGAATGTAATTTATCGACAGGAAATTTCAGCTAAATAAGGACCTGCAGAAGTTGGTTGTTGTGGCTATTGTATATCCAAAAATTTAAATCAGTTGGAGGGAATGTAAAAATAATACTCAGAGACAAAGAAGATGACGGGAAGAAGATGGCCAATATAAACAATTGACGATGAGAAGCGAAAAGGTGTAGACCAATTTTAAGGTGTCGATAGTTCAAGATTCACACAGGAGGTTGTATGAAGGACTAGAAGAACCTCATCTCGATGGTCCTACTATAGTTGCTGTTATTGGTATCTCGCATGTTGTCAGGCATGCCTGCCAGCGAAAGTACCAAGGCAAACACGACGGGTGTAATTAATCATGTCGTATGAAAAGAAAAAGAAATATAAAGATAATAGATTTGAGCGACGAGTGAAGGAATAGCTGCGTGAAGATAAAGATTGTAACATATAATTGTATCTAAGCATGTAACACAAAAATAGACATTATCAGAATTTGAAGTCAAAAGGAGATTAAACGGAGTTTACTAGAAACCTATAATTGATCCAAAGTAAAGAGCAGGCACCTTGATGGATTAATAGGTCTTTAGATTGCTGAAAGGAGGGTAATGAACCAAGCACTATGACAAAGGCACTTGTATTTGATTTTATTTAAGCGAAATCTCTATAACATTGTGGCAGGTATCAGATGACTGGAAAACAAGCCATATGTTGTGACCTATTTATTTAGAACGGTAATACGGAAAGATTTGAGTGGAAATTAATAGGCCAGTTGGCCGTTAACATCTTGGTTCTGTCAAAGGATTCCTGAAAGTTATCTGAAAAGCGTCATATGGAAATATTTAGACAGAAACGAATAACCAGGGAAGTAAAAATGAATTGAATAAATGGACTCCAGCAGCCGGTTCTTATCAGAAAAGTGGAATAGTTTCATGTCAGACAAACCTGACTTATAGAATTTATTGGAATTACATTACCTTGGATACACCTGCAATATTGACCGGAGGACGATCCGATGATAATTGATAATAATATAATATTAGACGTAGTTGATGAAGCTTTTTGAATAAATGTTCCCCACAATAATGGCGAATGCTAAAATGAAAGAAGTTACTTATTGCAAGATAAAGAAAATAATATAAAGGTTGGAGTAGGGATAACGATAGGTTGGAAGTAAAGAAGTAGCGCAGAAGGTATGAGAGGGAAATAGAAAAACAGTAGGCATTGATATGACAACCCTAAAAATGAAAGGTCAATAAGAATAGTTCTTATCTAGTGGAAAGAAAGAGGAGAAAAAATTACCAGGAAAACTAAGATTGTCTTGGCCACCTCAGGAAACAGTATAGCTGGATCATGCTATTGTACACTCAAAACGTGTAAATTAAATGAAATAGAATAATATATATTTATGATAAGAATGAATAGTAGGACTGCAGGGACTAAATGGCAGAGGTTTATGAATCCTGAGAAAGGATCTGCCGCTAGCATACCAAATGGCACCTCAGGTTACGAAATATGTGAAGGAAAATTGGTCTAATCATAAAAAGGATTCCAAAAATTGAATACTATGATAAACTGTCTTGGTGAGGCAGATAGAGTGGCAAGAAATGAATCTTTAATAAGATTTAAAAAAACCGAAATGTGAAGGTTCTTCCACCTAGGTTACCTCAATAATAAAAAAGTCCTTAATCTAACGATATGAATGGGGATGGCTTGAGACTGGTGGTACCAAAAATTAAAGATTATAAAAGGAATAGCGAACCCAAGACCAGATAGGGTTACCGCAAAAATGAAATCCCTGTGATTGATATCAGCATGAGACAATTATGAAAGTAGCTAGGGTGAAGGAAAGTTGTGGACGGTAAGCAAAAGGAAAAAATTTAACAGCTAGTAATAACAGATAATGCCTGATGGGCAGAGACCTAAAAGGATCGAACATATTAAGTGAATAAATCGCATGTTGTTTACAAGAGCAAGGAAGTAATAAGTAAACTGTATAATAGCTTATGTTAGGCCAATACTAGAGTATTGTGGAAAGAGTGAGAAGGTAGAGTTGAAGTTGAAGCATCTGCAGCATATGACTGACCCATAGGATCTCATTTATTAGCTAAATATCAAGACTCTCATTTGTTTAGTTCCTGGAGGTTATGCTGTTCAAACTTATAGTGTGGACAAGTCACAATGGCAGTAGTGATCCCTTTTGGAATATCGGCAAGAGGGCGGGTTATTACATGTTATATGAAAATCTTCAACACATCAAGCGCAAAGGTCTTGTGACCCACGGCAATATTTCATAGGATGTTCAAACATCTGACATCTGAATCATCTTCGTGGTCAAGGGAGGTAGATTCCGACAGGATATTTACAACAGACAATTTTAACATTGGATGGAGTGTAAGGTGTACTGAAAGTAAGTAACAAAGAAGCGTTCAAAGTACTGGGAGTATTCATCAATGGGGGAATCGATACACCTCCGTAAATGGAAAGGATTCTTGTAAATCTAACAAGATCTTTTAGGAGGAAAAATATTTCACATCATCGACGAATATTGTATCCTTGGAGGTATAATGAAAACTAACAGTAGATATTACTTGTAAGTAAGATAGGGATGATATATTTTCAAAAATAGTGCTCTGCATCTCAGTGGAAACATTTATGAGAAGAGAGCCATTTATCATTTAGTGAGCCCATGGTCACGAGTATTGAAAAGACATCTCAAGTCATTAGGGATTTTAATATATATGATATATCAGGGTTGGGTTCAAGTACAAGCTACTTCTGTTACTTGTACTTAAGTACTTTTTTTCTTTTGAGACTTCTGTACTTGTACTTGCAGTTTGTAAAACCAGTGTACTTGTACTTGTACTGGAGCCTTTTACTAAAAGTATTTGCAAGTACTTTTTGCATTTTATTAAACTTGCCAATATTTTTTTATTTTTTCTTTTTATCACTTTCCTATGATAATCTGGATTTTATTTATTTTTACAATATAATTCTAAATAAATTTTATATGGTGAATATAAATATATAATCATTACTATAATCATATATTATATACCTATATGTTAATAATAATAGAGAGTTTAGTGTTAGGTGTGTATAATTATACTAATATAAAGTCCACTTTTGGTTATATAGGAATGAATAATATAAATGATTAACTCTTTCATGGAGAGGTTTTAGGATATAGTGGAAAGGGATTGGTATAAATTTTGATATAGATATTGTTATATAGTATATTTTTAATAACATATATATGTATAATTTATGAGATGTACCTTAGTTATATTATGCGCATGATACCGCGTCCATAAGTCGTATCACCAAGCCCACCCTCATTCCTTCCCTCCTCAAGACTAGAGGTAGCCCAGGTAAGAATGTTGCGTACGCCGCGATAACGCACCCGATGAAAGGGTAGAAATTTAGTAGTGCCAAAGATATATACACCAGCGTCTCGAAAAAATGAATAATCTAAAGGCTGATAACCACCCAGCCTTCCTTCATGCCCTCTTATATTTATTTTATCTTGGATTTAGTATGAATGGGAATAACAATCAACCGCCTATGTCTCAGGGTGTATAGTTGAAATATATTGAGAATTCCACGGGCTAGGAGCTCCAGAGTAACCACGACGGGACCCCTCACTGTCATCTGGCATTCGCCAATGTCCCGGGGTTCATCCCTTAGCCCAGGTGTCGAGGCCACAAAAACCATACACCCTCGTATAAAAAAACTTTGCCCCTTTTCACCTTTTTCCCTAATTATGCACTCCCTCTTTCTCCGCCCCATGCCTAAACCACTAACTCACATTTCACTCCTCCAGACCTTCATTCTTTTTGTTGACTCAATCCACTTTTCCTTTCGATCTCCCAGCCAGTCGAGTTCCCCTAACACGATACCCCTGCTACCAACTTTTATACTTCCATCTTCAACAATTTGGACTAGATGATCCTATCCTCATTGGTGTAACACAGAAATGATCCAAAACCATCTTCAAACCTATTTTCATTATATGTCTCTCAATTTTTATCCTGCTTTTCTTACACCCATACAGAACTCCCATGTATTCCCCTAATATGGACATTCCTCATATTTATCAGATTCCTTTCTCATCATTCCATAAACTACGCCCCTAAGAATTTGCTTTCTATCTTATACAGACATTTGTAGATCGTTTGGATTCACAATTTATATTACCTCTGAGTTCATTTCCAGAACCATATGTAGCTCTCACTGCTTCACCACATTTATTAACATTACACACAGTTCCGTTATCAACATACTCACGTTAAGACCCTAGGGCTACTCAAGCAACCTTAGCTCTTTACCAGTCCACCAATATTATTTTAATTGGCACCAGCCACCTTCGCTGTGGATTCACAACTTATATTTACCTATTACACTCTATATTGAGGCCTCATTATCCACGTTTACGTTATTTTTCGATCCAACTTATAAGGTATATATCCTCCTAAATAATTTCTAAACTCAGTCCAACTTGTTCCAGCTGCTTGCATAGAAGATCACCAATATAAGACGAACCATGCATACTTGAAAGGTGAACGTCCTCTTCTCAAACAACCCAATAAACCGTTACATCTTATCTATAGTTTAGCTTATTTCAAATCCCTTTATTTCGTTTTACAGCTATACATAGTTCTCTCTGTCCATAAATCTTTTCATATCTACAATCAATCTCAATATAAGCTCTCTTCCAAGTATTCACCCGCACAAACCATATTTCTGCCAATGAACAAGGGTGTATAAGCGCCCTATATATAAGTGATATATTAGTGTCTGTACGTTGGCTCGAGTGGTGTTCATGAGGGTTCTTGCACATTACACATGCGTGTAGTGAGCTCACGTACGTTATATATAATATTAGTAGTTAGTACTCTGGCATTATTCTACTCCTCTGACCATGGAACTGCTCTGATTCTTTCTATAATGACCGCATAAGCTGTTCTCTCTCTGCGTGCTTCGCTCGCGCACTCTAATATCCATACTCGCTGGAGCCGCCCAGCTGAGAGACGCTCCTTTTCAACTTGGCTAAGGAGTAATAAAACTGCTTCTTATATATTTGCAATCCGTGTGTGTAGGGGTGATTGTACAATATAATCATCTATACTATATTTCCCTATCGATTTACGTATTACAAAATTAGGATTCATTATCAGTAATTTGAGTTCATATTATTAATATATCGTTCTAATTATCCAGCACAATATTTATGTGATATTGCCGCATTACATGATATACAATAAATAACTATAACTGCCGCTTTCATATAATATTACTTCATATTAACAAATTCTCAGGTGTCTAATAAACTATATTTAATAAGAAGTAAGGTTTAAAAATCGTTCTTCTAGTTATGGTAGTCTTTATTACATTTCTGATAATTTATTCATTTTATAAACATACTTTTTCTCAAATTTATTTATAATAAGCACATAAGTGTCTTTGTTTATCATAAATTGAAAAAATATGTTTCAGCTATGCAAATACGACACTCATATGTAGCTCATATTTAGCACGTTAGGGATGAAGTTGGTAGCTGAATCAACTATGTAGAGGACGATTACTGCCACTTACCACTACTAGTATTATCTGCTAGCTGTATATGAATATGAGATTATCAGTGAAGTTAATGACATCTTCAATACCTTATGCGAGGGCGGATCAGTATGTACATTTACAATTAGATACACATCAATTTCAGTTCTCAGTTAAATTATAATATTACAATACTCTATATTAGATAGTATGAGTCTGCAGAGTACTCTTCTATCATACAGCTGAGAATTCTTCTATTTGAATTTCTGATTCTTCGGTTGCAGAGTATGTCTCTCTCTGGGAAAGACGTGTATTGGTCAATGATTTAAACGCATATTTACTTATCGAGGAGTGTGATATAAATATTGTTTACTGTGTTTGTGAATAGCTAATACTATAATTGTAAAGGTGGAGATTGAGATGCAGATGTGCCGCAGCTGTCATTCGCTAATCCACATTGATCATCAAATTTATCCGCATCCGTGCCGGTGAGGTTTATTGTGACTGTTCCGAGAGATTGGAGTGGGCGTGGCTGTTTTTATTCGAGTCCTCGCCCTTATATAAGGGGTTGAAAGGTAGATATCTATCGCATTTGCATACAGCTATTCAGCATTGCGGATAATACCTGCAAAAATGTATCTCTTGCTATATATGTTTCGCAATTGATCCGCAAATTATCGCATTTTGTGCAGTAGCGATCCGCGGCTTAATATATGCATTATACCGTTTGTTCAGTATTGCATCCGCAATTTTCGATCTCAGACCGCACAATAAATAGACCTAATATCTCCCATTCCGAGATATTTCTCCCAGAACAGGAATATATAATATTGCATATGGTCTCGCGAAAGATGTGTGTCGAAACAGATGACGAACGTTACATAAGTACGAAGTAGATATCGCAGCTCTGCGAAAGAACTGGTAGTTTGAACATGCGCGGCGAGACCTATTTTGAGAAAAGAAAACTGTGCAGTGCTGATAACAAATAACTAATTGTTTTGCAACAACTCTGAACTGTGCGTTTACTCATATTACAACTGGAAAGGACTGACGGATGTGCTATGTCAATGTGAATTCTTAGCCATACCTTCACTTTACTCGATCGTGGTCCGAGAAAGGCGATAAGAATCCTTTCGTTTATGTAGTGAGGAATGCTCTCGAACTGATATCTCCCGTGAATAGAGTCAGCTCTTTGCCTCAGAATACTTACAGAGCTTAATGATTGTAGCGGACAGGAAACTAAAACCGAATAAAGTTAGTAGGCGGAGCGGAGAGAACAACCATTAATTAGAAAAAAGAGATTTGGAGAAGTTTAGATTTAAAGGTAACACAGCAACCCCGCATTTAACGAATGTTGCCATCCACTCTCTCGCCTTATGTCTCTCTCCTCTGTTAGGTAAAAGTTCGAGTTTAATGGGAAAGTATGTCTGCAACTTAAAGCAGAGCTGAGATCATGTGGTATATATTCCCTGTGAGTCCGCTATCAACTCGCCCATAAACCATAAAGACCCTGAACCTTCCGGACTGAATAAGCCAATCCAATTATGAGCAAGTGTTAGACTGAACGCCTTGGCTGAAAGAGACCTCAGATTTTACAAGGGCAATCGTCCTCAAATCTTCCATTCAGCCATAGACAAGTTCATTGTGGCATTGACTGGGACGAGTGGTTCTTGCTAGTCGCTGCTTTGTGTGTGTGTGTGTGTGTTCTAGCCGCTGTTCGTGATCTCAAGCTCACTACTTCTGTAATATTCACTCGAGACTTTGTGAATATTAGAAATACTCTCTCTGTATACGAATATGTATGAACCTGATCTGCGTGGGCCTATTAAGGGGGTGATACAGTATAACATATGGATATCATAACAACTACTGCTAGATATGCTTGTGTGCAGGAGAGTAGATATAGCTGCGTTTTTACTATCTAAATTAATATCTCTGCGAGCTCTACATGTTTGTCTGGCGTGAAAGGTGGCTTACGCAGCGTACTGCTAAACGACTACCGGTCTTATTGCTACTTGAGTCAATAGTTTATTTATCCATAACTTCTATCGATGTTGTGCTGTTCTTACTTTCAGTACTCTTATCTTTTGGGCAGATTTGCATGATCGGCAATCATAAGCTGGTAAACCACTGTCACTCAGCCAGATATTTTTCAAACTTTTCAGTGGAGTAAGTATGAGAATCGCACAACATCCAGCTTATCTTGTTGAATGCACAATACATTTCAAGGGCGTGTTCTGCACAGATACGCTGTAATCGAGTTCATGATACGGCAGTAAGGAGTTTACCACTCTCTATTGTTGCGGGCTGCTGGCGTGATTCATTCCGATTGGATTAGTACTATGCTATATATTCTGAGTGGTGTTGAATATATCCGCGGCGTTGATGGGGAGAATATAGTGTTTATTCTGAGTTATTTGACTCGAAGGCCTGGGTGGAACTAAGTGTGTTTTGTCTTTTGATTCGAGGAGTGTAGTCGGCGTTGTATCCGCTTTTGTCCCCACCCAATAGTTAGCTGTAGTTATCTTTACTAGTGTGGACGCGTATATGTGTCCGGCATGTGAAGTGAACCCTTGCCGCGAGAAAAATGGCACACACTCTGACGCGGAACTTTAAGTGTTTCTTGTGACGTGGAGATTGATTTTCTTAATGCTCTACATCTTCTAGAGTTTACCTCGCCCCCTCTTGTGCTGCAATATAAAGAAATAGCCCTAGCTATCTGTGGATAGAGAGAGTTGCGAATTCTGCTCACGTTCCCAAGCGATTCCTCACTTATCTCAACACACTTCATTTACTAGGATTGTGTAAGGGCGTGGTGCTTAGTGTTTATTTCTTGTGGTGATTTCGGTCCTCTATTAGGCGTTTTGTTAAGTATTTTGGAGGTCTATTATGTTCTTGTTGATTGGATGGAGGTAAGTAGATATCATTTTTTAGTTTATTGTTTTAGGCTATGTACAAGAAGTTGGTATATATATGTTTGAAGCATGTGTATGTCATGTTGATTATTTGTGTGTTTTAACAGAGCGTCTGACAACGTGATTGAATAAAACCCTCGATATGTCTAATGATTAGTCTGTGGTCTTAACTTCTCTATGGTTTTGAGTCTGTATGCTAGGATTCAAGTGCGAACCTCTGGCAGAGACAGTGATTTATCGCTTGTTACTTTGATGAGGACGAGAGTTTAGCACGGATTGCTTTGTGACCTTTCGTCATAGGGTACCGTGACATAATGTTGAGATCTCCGCTCTGAGAGAGCTAGACCTTTACCTGTTTTGCAGCCGACTAGCCTTCACGCTTGGTTTACTGATCTTCCTGCTCTAGACTCGGTTTGAGGTAGCTGTAATCAAGATATCCGTTATTTTCAATAGTCATGGAGGAGTGAAGGTGGCTTGAGAAAGGAAAAGCGGGTTCGGAGGATTGACAAAGTTGCTCATACTATCAAGTCATCATATATATGCGATAGTAATTAGAGGCTTTTATCTTGCGAGAATTGGCTCCTCGTAGTCGATAAGAGACGTCTAGCTCGAACCGCTCTTCGTGAACGCATGAGAGCTCTATTCACGTCGAGTCATAAGCTTTGGCTGTTTCAAATAATATTAGTCAAGTTCCATTTTTATCTTCTGCTTTAGATACCTAAAGAATATAGAATAGTTGAAGTTTTCGTGTGTGGATGAATTAGCGTAAGTTCCTGTCATGTATCCACTCGAGAGTCATGCGCACGCAAGTGTGTGAATCTCGTTAGCTAATAGAATAAACATGATATCTTGCATTATTTAATTAGGCTTACCTTATAACACTAAGTACTAGAACACCTCTAACTTATGAGTTGCAATTTGAGATAGTTGATGAATGGAAATAGGTGTGGTCAAACTAGCGAACCTGTAGACTAGATTCGAGTCCTTTTGACTCTCTTGAGTGTTTTTCTCCTCGCTCTGATAAGATAGGAAACATAGTTTTTTACTATTTCATTGTAGTCTTGAGCTCGTGACAATTTCTGCTCACTCACCCAATTGAGTTTTGAGAGCATCTCTGGGCGCCTCGGACATATATTGAACGCTTCTCGTCAACATATGCAATACTAGACTTGCTGCGCAAATGTACAGTCGTTCTATGTGCTTCTTGTGGCAATTGTTTGGACTGAATCGAGCATCTCGCGCAGGTTGGTATGATGTGTAGCCGATAGAGTTACGTAGAATATCTTAGCCTGATGTTCTATCTCTACGCTGTGGTACTCCATTTAGGTGGTAGCACAGATGGATATCAGCTGCTTGGCTCTAGAGACAAATTATCGGGATGTCTGTGTATGAAAGTTATACTAGTATGTCAAGGGATTTACTCGTGTCATGCCCTGTTAAACTTGGATTAAAAAGGGAAATGTTTGTTAGCGCGGCTTCATGTTAGTCACTCAGTCTGTTTGGGGACTCTTGGTGTTATGTGAGTAGTCGGATGGTAGTAAGAGGATCAATCGTCGAGGTAAGTTGATCGCAGTAGCTACGTTAAGTAAATTACTCCTGAGAGCGAGTGCAGTTCCTGGGGGTATAATAAGATGTTTTAGTGGTTCCCATTGTTTACAGCGTCGTGGGATACACACATGGTGAATGGTTTCATACAGAAGTCTCATTCATGCATTCCGCTAATTAGCAAATCTGTTACTGCACGTCTATACACTGGACTTCAAATGTCATCTATCTCTAATGTTTTAAGTCTGATAATTGGCTGTTGTGACATAGTCTATAGCAGCGGTTTCCTGATTGTTCTCTTTCAGGAAGCTGTAACAGTTCTAGAGGTTTAAGTAGAGAGGGATATAGAAAGAAATGAACTTCCTGTATAGAAGGCGAAGGTTCATAGGGTAGTTGTATGGACGTCAGAACATCATTTGTCCAAAGAGGAAACGTATACGTTGGATCTCTCTGTGCTCGTGCTGTTTTGTTGGGTTTGTTGAGGTGGATCTTCGCGCAATGAAATCCGCTGTTGTACCGGATAGACCCTCGTTTGAGCTTTAATCATCTTTTAGCTCCTCCATACCTCTCTGATAAGATCCTTCAACATATCTTGATTTGTAGTGGGTGGAATAGGGCATTTGTGTGCCGAATATTTCACCACGTAATCTCGCCTTGATATATCAACAGCGCTTGACCTGGTCTCCATATGTCACGCCCCGAACTTACCAATACGCTCGTCAGCCTGCATTCTCCAGGCCTCATAAACCTGTCAGCGATTCTGGTTAGGAACCTGATTAACTTAACGAGATTCTTATAATTGGGGTAATAAAATATTTGGTAGTATAAATTAAGCTAGTATAGTATAATGAGAGATGTACTTAACTATATCTATAGCAGATATGTAATAGATATTTAATTCAAACAATACAATACACATATGTTAAGATATCGATTAAATGTACAAAATATCAAAGAATATTTTATGATTTACAATAAGTTTGTGCTATACAGGATTCAAATATTATAGCGTGCTATATAGGATTAAAACATTATAGCAAGATAAAAGTGTATGCAGGAAGAAAGAGGTTATAGCTCGTTTCTCGGAGCATGTTTCACCTTTGCGAATGCTTTCTATCTAGTATCTGCGAAGCGCACTCCTCGGATAACAGTGACTGAATATCTAGTCGCTTTTCTTGTAAACGGATATTTTTCTGATCAAAGAAGTGTCAGACATGCAGATTGACTTCTTATAGTTAATGAACATTGAGCTTAAAGGACTCTCACTTTTATATGTGCGTGCTGTGTTTGGAATTACCTATCCTACTCAATGATACTACTCATCAAGTTCTACAATATGGCATCGCAACAGCTAGTCCTGTTCTACTATATCTGCGTTATATTAATTCTATCTTTCACTATCTTAATTATTTCTTACTCATCTTCGATAGATATGCATATTGTTTTTCTCGCTGTATTCGGGCGACCTAACTTGATTTAAAGAGTATATGATAGTGAGGAGAGAGGAGGTTAAAGGTGCTTAGAGATAATCCACGGAGATATGTAACTGTTACGTAGTACTGCCCCACACGAGAGCCAGATAGAAATTTAGAAAGTAGGTGATCAATAAATCTACATACAGCGTCGAAAAAATGCAGAACTAGAAGGGTCAGACTGAAGTTAGTATTGATAATGGGGTAATTCTAGATAGGAAAGAAAATTTTTAGTCGCGCGTAGAGCTTGTGATGAATACAGTCATATCTGATTAACGTGGTAATTAATAAGAGGTACTATTACCTACTATCCTATTATATTGAAAGGTGTTAAGAGGTTAAGTCATGAGTTAAGTGAATTAAGTATTGCTACCCACTCAACAGCCACTTTTTGTGATGCTCAACGGAAATGCTAACTGTCTCTACGCGTTACGTGTGACTATCTCACACTGATACGTTGTGCTAAATCGGTTCCCCGGCCACCGAATGAACTTCCTGACTATTATCTTCCGATATAATTGAAAACTCCTGAATTGAAGAACCCTCCTTGGAATTAACTCGAATAAAAATGAAGTTCGTCAAGTCAATGGGGGGGTAAAAACAAGATGTTAAAATGGAATCCTTAGTAGTTGAATGTGAGACTGAGATTGTAACTCCACCGATCTGATAGCTGTAAGCTGTCGGTTTGTTCTAAGAAGAGGAAACTCAAACCGAAATTTAATAATGTCAAATTCGAGTTTGCGTTTGAGTTCCAGAGTAAGGGTTAGGTTTACTACTGGAATGGAACAAGAAGGTTAGAGTGTGTGTATTGTAGGATTGCAATATAATAGAAGCAAACCAGGGCGTCGAGATCAACTTAGCGTTGGGTCTTTAAGCTCACTGCAAGCCTGGTGCGTGGTAGTTCGACCGATTCGGGTTCGGGAGATCGGAAATGAGGTGAATATGCAAGCTGTAGAGACTCCACAAAGATGCTCACCACACTTGAAGAAAAACCATCTAGTTGTGATTTGATTATCTGATGCCCAGTGGCCACCCAGACGTTTGCAAGTGGACACACAGGTCGCTGGGTGGGATGAGAAATGCTCAATCGGTCAAGCGTCCCTGTAAAGCGCGTATTTCAAAGTGGGTAGCGATAGAGTAGGTCCACATGTAGTATGGTTCACTCTCTGATACATAACCGGTCCTGTAGATGGCCACTTGTGATGTATGTGCCCTGTGGGAGTGGGCCAAAGAGTGACAGGTCCCGTGTGAACGGCACCTTTTGATTGGTGGTCCCTGGGAATGGTCACTCTCTCAGTGAAGCTTGAAAAACAGAGTAATAGGCTAATGAGATTATTATGTTAATAGGGATGGCTCCATAGGCGGAAAACCATAGAGGTATAAAAGCGTCGATAGTTGTGCCTTGTCCCGGTAGGGGCATGATAACCAATCCCTTCTCATAAGGTGCATGTAATGCTGATCTGTGTTCGTTTTGGTTACTGAGCTAAGATAGTACAGACAATAATTAGCTACCAGGGAGCCATAGCAGGCAACAATTCTATTGTGCAATATTTATCTAGAATATATCATAATGCTACCTATTATATCTTATATTCTAATAACAGATGTTTTCCAGTGTGCATGTCTTCATTAGCATCTCTTCATGAATGTGGGATCCTATAGTCTCTGAACCTGCTCGACGGTCTCTCTTGGGTAAGTATGAAGTGGAATGGATGCCGAACAATGTGTGTAAGCATCATAATCAAATGGTGGCCACACGAAAAAGGAAATAATAAAGCTGAAATTGCTCGCATAATGACAATATATAGAAACTAGAATAGATGGTGATGATGAAGAAAGATAC
Organism: Trachelipus rathkii; assembly: GCA_015478945.1. Taxonomy (NCBI): domain Eukaryota; kingdom Metazoa; phylum Arthropoda; class Malacostraca; order Isopoda; family Trachelipodidae; genus Trachelipus; species Trachelipus rathkii. The sequence goes on from JABUQX010010725.1 coordinate 83,966, forward strand.
AGTTCATGTGGATAAGGCAGAATACAATAAAAAATTACTTGTTATCAATAAAATATATAGAGGATGACTAGGCCTTTAATATATTAGGTGTCCAAGATTATATTAGGGTGAGGGATCTTTATGTTAAGTGGTGGGCTAGTGGCTTGCATCAGACTCAGCACCCAAACCGGCATACTCACCCTGTATACATCTTGTTGAACCAAACCTAACTATCATCCATCCTATTCCACGATGAACACTATGCTACTCATACGCTATCAATTGTTCATTATGTTCTCTGACTTGCGCCATGTATTGTTCACATCAGAATGATCTTCCTATGAATGTTTCGATATCGCATGTTAGGCTGATGTTGAGTTGAATCAAGACCTAGAACTACGATGCTCGTGTATAGTATATGTGAATATGATCTGAAACAATGTATTTTATAATGAACTATATATAATACCTCTTTTAATTCATAACTCAATATACTCATAACTATACATTAACACAGGTAACAACATACTACTCTCATGTAAAAACTCTAGCTCTCACTCGATAACTTAGGTCCTTTACTATTCAACCAAGGATTATTTAAATTGCACCAGCTCAATCCATTCCTTCACATTTCTACAACTTTTTATACCTACACACTTCATACATATCAATCTAGTTCCCTTTATCATCACCATATATCTCTAAATATTTAATACTCGGTACATACTTGTATCCAGCTAGGACTCGTGCGACTGTCCCATAAACTTCACTCATACTGACTAAGAGGCCAACTGAGATTAATTTGTATCTCATATTCATCGTTTACTTTCATATCCTCTTTTTACACGTCACCTGCCAAATCTCTCTACAAATCCTTCCAAAATCTTCCAATTCGCCACACAAAAACAAATCATCTGCATATAAATAGGTAGGGCACCCTCACTCTCTTCTGTCTCCATCATTTAACACCATCCTTGGTTACTCAACTCTAATTTTCAACCAATCCATTACATATATATATATATATAATATATATATATAATATAATAGTATATATATAATATGTATTTATATATATATGTAATAAGTTATTCAATTATCATAAATGATTACATTGTACTTGATACTTGTAACTTTATTAGTATACTCCATATGTTAACTCTATGTTTACTTTGAAATAATTCATTTATTGTTAATATAATAATATATATAATAGTAACTTATATGTATATATATATATATATTAGTACTTTATTGATACTTGTACTTGTGAACTAATTTCATTATAGAGTTAACATATGTTACTTATATGTACTATATATCATGTACTTTGAATATATAAAAATATATATGTGATACGTATGTAATCATCTCCTACGCTATCCCATATATTTATGGTATGTTAGATGGATGCTCAGCTTACACCTCGAGAATCAGAATTATATAGATGTTGTAGAATAATTTGTTATTCACAGTTATCACATAGAATAATCCTCACTCTAAAAGTTTTCACAATGAGACTGCGATAATGTGGTGAACCTCTCTCTTATAGTATTTATTCATGTTATCAATAGTGGAGTTCATTCCTCAGGGCAAACATCCCACAACTCATAATCTCCTCACAGAACCCCGACATTCATTCCTGTTAGGCACCTTTCTGTCGAGTCCATCTGCCAAACTCACATCCTCTCTTCCAGGCATCTCCTTTACTGACTCAACCACTTTTTTTTCAGTTCGTCCGCCAGTCGATGCCCACCACACTCGAGCACTAAACATACTCGGCTTGACAACAACCTATCATCCTTCCTTTCCATTGAACAACACATCTCTATACTCTTGTTAATTCTCATTTACACCTTCTTCACAATACACAACTCTCTAATGCGTTTATTTCTTTTTTTATTCAATCTTTTCACTCCAAATCTGCCCACAGATTGTCCTCCGGAACAACTTTGTACCTTCTACAGACCATAACACAGATGACACAACATTAACTCACTCATGTAAAACCCCAATGCATTCTAGAAGTTAGTCCCTTCTACAATCCATCAAGTAGATTTAAGCACTATAGCACTTTCCTTACCATTCAGCAACTTTCCCACTTAATATTCTGCATCATTTATCAGTGATATTATATGTATGCGAGGTACTAACAGTATATCTTAAAATAGTTAAAACTCAAAATAATTGGTTCCAGATTGGCCTCACCAGTTCAAACATGAACTTTCAGACCGCAGGACATCTCCAACTCGACTGACCCTTAACCTGACCTGCTTATCACATGGAGGATTATAGATAAGTATATATATATTATGTATATATATTATATAGGTATATATAATAGTAGACTGATATATACTATATATATATGATATATATATTACTTTTTTATTAACAATCATATTTAAGTGAGGTGAGCACGAATTTACAATGAGGTGTTCAGCTGTTCAGTGTGGGCTGGTGCTACCTTCACCCACTGAATACCAGCTATATATATATATATATATATTATATAGATTATAGATTATATTATAGATTATTATATATCTATATATATTTAGATATATATATTATGGATATATATATATATATATCAGAGGGGAGCGGCGCAAATTTTAAATTTAGAGCGCAAACACAAAAACGCAAATTGGAAAAACTTAGCTGGAAGCAGCGCAAAAGCCACCAATTTTCAAAGAAGACTTACGGCTGCAAGTGCAAAGCGGTCATGTCACAAATTCAATTGTTTAAAAAGCACAAATTTAGGGACCAAAAAAAAAATATATGAAATAAAGCAAAAGTCTTTAAAGATGAATAATTTTTAATTTTAATTGAAAGATGCAATGTATATATAAACAAAAAATGAGAAAATAAAATTTTCATCTTATTCAATTATCTTAAATCTTCCTCCTTCTCGGCCTTCTTGCATTCTGAATGGATCATATTCTCCTTTCAAAGAAAGATAAATTTGGGTCAAAATATTTGGATGTCATGGATGCCCTCTTTGCTCTTAGGAATGCTCAAGCCTTGACTAAAGACCTCTCCACTGGCCGCTGAGCTGTAGATGAGGGGTAATCTATACGTAATGAACAACGTCACCCAGACTCGCTGTTATCAAGGGAAACGGAGTTTCCTAGGCTGAGGAGGGGTACTTTGGTGAAATTTACTGCAACTAGCTATTAAAGATTTGTCTACGACTTCTTCTACAGAGGTCTGGTACTGATATATCGGGCTACGTTCAGTTTCTGAAAGATATTTAGAAACAATGGTCAAGACCTCCAATCTTTTTTATTTCATGACACATTAGTGTCAGGTTATTTGTAAATATTATATATTATATATATATATACTATATATATATATATGATATATATATAGTATATATATAGTATATCTAGTATATATATTAGTATATATAGAGTAATATTATAATATATATAGATATATATTATAGTATAGAATATAGATAATATATTATATGTAAAGTAGAGAGATCAGCATATAAATATATTTATAGTAGATATATATATATATATATATATTGATAATATAGTATATATATATTATATATATTGATATATATAATATATAATATATATATATAGTATATATATATCTCAAGAGGCGACTCATGCACTCGTGGCTCAGCAACGGAGTAACATTATGAGAAGAATATCTATTTTCTGCAAATTTTTCAGGTAATTAATGTTAAAATTTTCTTATTTGTATTTGCGGGGAGAGAGATTGGTTTGCAAATAGAATTTGAAAATTAGTGTGATGGCAAATTAAAACGAAAGGTGAAGAAAAGCTATTTTAAATAACCCTTTTAACCCATTAAAAATGTCTCTCGAGTTCATGCCCATGATCTAGAATGGCGGGAGGCGTGTGTCTGTGAATTTAGAGTGAATTTAAATTTTAAAGTTAATTAGAGATACTATATAGAAAATGTTGGATTTTGTAGAATGTTTAAGGAAAAAGGGGAATCACTTGCTAGATCACATAGGCGAGGAGATATTAGATAATAATAGATATAATTTAAGATAAGAATAATAATAATATGATGATAATGATAATAAAATTTTATAGGAGCATTTAGATATAAGATAGTAATATATATATATATTATATATATATTTATATAATAATTAGAGAGATTAGAGAGATATAGAGAGATAGATATATATTAGAGAGAGAGAGAGACGAGAGGAAGAGAAAGAGAGAGGAGAGAGAGCACGGAGATGAAGTAAGAAAGTTACTGTTGAACGCTATAATAGAGATATATATAACAGTGCATCTGTTATAGAAGTAATATTGAAGCAATATTTTATTTCTTATTTTTTTTTCTCAATCTATATTTATTATTTTGAGATATTGATGATAATCAATTTATTTTATTCTTTTTTTTTTTCCTACTCCAACTCATCCCCGACTATGCCCTAAAACCCTCCCTCTTCGAAACCCGCTGAGAAAATATCCCCCTTCCTTATCTTAAATTTTCTTCATTCGTGAGAGGGAGATAGGGCGATCTCGCCGATCAACCCTTCCCTCTATCTAGTAAAAATTCTTCCAAAGTTGCGCCATAGAATGAATTTTTATATTTATTCCTGAAATTTTTATATATTGCTAAGTTATCAACCATTTTGTTTTTAAGAGATCAAAATCATTATATAAACTTTGCATTAATAACTCTAAATTATTTAAATTTCGACTGGACGCTCTAACTAGAGAGAGAGAGAAATGAAGATATACAACTTATTCTAAAGCGATTGTTTTAAGTACTTTTATCCCCCAAGAACAAAATATAAATCCTATCTCTCCACCCCCTCTCTCCTCGCCTACGATCGGGTGGAGCATTCCAGCGCCGTCATTTTTACTCTGGAATGTGTTGACTTGTGCTTACCGTACCCTGTGTATTCGCGCATTTTGGAAAAATTAAGTCTGGTAGGTTTTAATTATTTAATATCTTTTTTTTCATTTTATTTAAATTAAAATTCGTTGAAAAATGCTCTTACTAATTGTTACAAGAGGAAAGAAATTGGTTTAAACTTCTTTTTTGAAATTGTAAAATATTGTTTTTCCCTGATCTCTAGGGCCCAAAATTCATGGAACCATGCTCATCTGATTAATTTTTTACATTTTTCGTTGTCTAGTATCTTCCATCTGATAAAAAGGGACTAAATACGATATTTAGGAACATTTTAATTTCACAGTGAAAATATTCTTTTTCCTCTCTGATTTTTTTACCGTGAATTGAGCATTAGGGCGAGTTGTGTTAAGCCTTCTAATTTTTCGAAATGATTTTTGTAGTTTCAACATTGTAGGACAGTGGAAAATATAAATTCTTTTATTGATTAGTACTGCGCCATCGTTGAAATTTTCCGTAAGATGTTTAAATTCTTTGGAAGAAATTTACTTTCCGTTTCATTTACTTATAGAGACCGGGAATTCGGCAGCTGTAGCAGCGATGTCAGTATATACTAGGCTGCTGACATTTTAAAGGCCTATTATTATTTTTTAGTGACAATATTCTGGGGCAGAGAAAGATAATTATTTTATATTTTGTCTGTGCACTAGGTTGAGTTTAACTTACGGTGATTTTCTATTATATGCTTTTAGACCTCGGTGAGCCAAGGCTTAGTTCTAGAGCGGAACAGCTCTTGCTTGTATAGACCAATATACCCATGTTCTTAGTTTTTAGAGTTCTCATTTTTTTTTGGTGATTTGATTTCTATTTAATTTACCTACTACTCAACTAGACTTTCATTCAGAAGTTGTATTTACGAGCAGCCCTTTATGTGCTGGTCGGACCAGACCCCACGAACATCCTATTAATAAACTATTACATTACTTACTCCAGACAGATCAAACGATTTTTAGAATACTTATTACAAACAAAACTTAAATTATTAGGCTAATGTTTCTGAAATATTTTGAATGAAATAATAATCAATATAATATAATAATAATAATAATAAATAATTAATAATAAGTAAAT
>JABUQX010010726.1:0-27500 GCA_015478945.1 Trachelipus rathkii
ACGTGAAACGTTACATTGAATTCGAACCGTACAAACACGATACTGGGAAAAACCCATGCTAATCATGATTACTGTGATATAGTCGTAAGTTGTACATAGATTTTTAGTTTAATTATTTTAATTATTTGGACTGCAATTTTGAGAACCCAAATTTTTCGGTCAGACCCTGTGTATTCTACCGGTACAATTTTGAGACCATTGACCTTTTGATTGCCCGCTTCGAAGAAGGGTTTGCCAGACGTTGCGCAAGCAACCGTCGGTACGGGGCCTTCCCCTCATTTTGACCGCCCTTTCTGGGCTACCCTTTTGATCGCTTGAACCTTGTGTTGACCCTGACAAGGGCTTGAAATTGGACCATTTCTTAAAGGTCAGTGGATGGGCTTAGTAGGCGTTTATCATTGAGCGTATCGCAGGAACCTGGCCGCCTTGCCTTGGAATAGAGGTAAAGTCTGTGGCTAAACGACATTCGAGGTCCATGTAGGGTACCTGACCTATACTGAGATCTATCCTAATTATTCCACCACGCATCACACACACACACACACCACATCACACAACACACACACACCACACACCGACACACACACACACACAGCACCACACACACACACCACACCACACACACACACACACACACACACTTACTCTTGTCATCCTCAAGCTTTGCTGGCCTCAACATTATGATGCCTTCAACTTTGAGTGCCCAGCTTTATGCCCCCAGCTTTGATACCCTCACGCTTTGAGCTCTTCAACTTGCATTGGCCTCGAATTTTATGGCTCAAGGCATTATGAGGCTCAACTTTGAATTGCTCTCAACTTAATGAACCTACTTGAGAGAAGCTAAACTTTGAGATGCCATCTTTAGACTCACAGCATTATTGATTGTTCAGCTTGACGGTTCAACTTTGATTGGGCCAATCAACAGTAAGGAGCTATCTATGTGATGTCTCTATTGATGTTCTATGGAAGTATTCTAATGATGCCATGGTGAGTAGCCATGGTGAGTGTCAATGCAGTGCCATGATGAGTGCCAAGTGAGTAGCCAGATGAATACAAGTGAGTGCCACCATAAGTGCAACCTGAGTGGCCACATAGTGCCAAACTTGCAGTGCCACTTTTTTCAACGCACTTATCTCTAGCCTCCCTGAGCTATTAGAAATAGCCGTAATATGGTGTCTACCCTTAGGTTATAAGTTTAGGAATCTATGGTATTTAACAAGTTGCTAGATGCTCCTACATGGGTTAGCTATTTATCTAACACTTTTGCCACCGACAGACTATATAATCTAATGAGTTACACCATTTGAGACAGTGAACGCAAACGTTTCAGAGTCCCGCGTGACCGCAGTGAAACCGCGCCGCAAACCGCGCCGCGCGTCGGCCACGCCAGGCGCAATATTTACCGTGCAAACCGCACGCCACGTGCGCCCGCACGGCGCCAATAATTCCGCGTACCCGCACGCCGCGTGCGTCCGCAGACCCAAAATTCCCGCGCGCGAACGATAGATATCAATGTAAACTATTCAAATAATTTCTTTCAATATACTATGAATGAGTCATTCATTTAACTTCATACTTAAACATTTTTATTTTAAAAACTATACTTTACTATACCTTAAAGCAGTAAATCAGTACATCAATAGAGGTGTTACCTAACACACCTGAAGGATTCGTTATGGCTTTGAAATTTACTGCTTTACTAGCTTTAACGTATGTTTGTTACTGCTTATAACTCATATGCTTTACTGCCTTTAACCTCATATATTTATTAACATTTTACATCCTTAAAGCAGTAAATCAGTCAAATCAGAAAATCAAACCATCTAACACTAAGGGAATTAGTAATGCTTTTGTTTTACTGTTTTACCTTGCTTTTACTCATATAGCTTTACTGCTTATAACTCGATATACATACATACCTTAAGCAGTAAAACATAATCAATAGAGGTGTACCGTAACACCTAAGGGATAGGTAATTGCTTTTGTTTTTACTGTTTTACGCTTGAACCTTTAACTCAATATGCTTTACGCTTTAACTCCAATATATTTATTCAACATATATGTTTCTTTATATTTTTATTTTGTTTTCCATACTTTTTTATTTATTATTATTTTATATTTATTATTTTATTATTTTTATTATTAAATTATATTTATATTTTTATTTTGTTTTAATACCTTTTTATTTAAAATTGCCAATATATAGAAAAACACACGCCAGATCATATAATAAACATTTTATTTAATACAATCTGTCACGAAATTGTATTTAAAAACGTCTTAATATTATATATACTATATATAATATATATATACTGAATATATATATAATATTATATATATATATCATATTATATTTATTATATATATATTATTATAATATATATTTACTATATATATAAATTCTATATATATATAATATACGAGTTTAGAAGGTAGAAATCGCGTTTTCATTTTCAACAGCATTTATTACCATAATTAGAAACTATAAAATCATTGATCATACAAATTTATTCAGCATCAACGTTATTTACAAGTTATATTAAAAACATACATTAATTTACAAAAGCATATAAGAAAGAAATACAATACCCACATAAATTAGAATATAAGGCTGAACAGGGTGGTAAGACATAGTTGTTACAAATTTTGAGGTTATCGAACCTAATGGTAAAGGTGATCATAATGATTATTCAATATAAAATTTTTAAGTTCAAAAGAATCAATTTATGTGAACAGCATCGTTTCTTTGCTCTATAAACGGAAATCAATGTCCTGTTGAGTTGATGTGACGAGGCAATGTATTGAATATGAAGCAGGTATCCTTCTCCAACTTTACAAAGTTTATTTCGTTAATAGCGCGAAACCGCCTAAAGCCAGACCGGTTCATTTTTAAACAACGATTTTATTTTCCTCTTCATTTCCATATTTAATAATTCAAAAGTACGTTGAGTACTCTGTCAATTTCAATGAGTTAGAGTTAATTGACTTGAGATTTCACAGTTGATGACGGTGATTGTAGAAACTGATCCAAACAGAGTAAATATATCAAATCTTTTTTCAATAAATGTTTAAATGATAAGGCGTTACAGACTGAAAAGGTCTGCCAGTTAAATCCATAGCATATTAAATTACGATTCTTGCGCTGAATTCTTCAAGATTTAAGCCTGTCCCGCTATCCATTACATGAATACCAGTATTGGCTATAAGTCGTTAAAAAGGCCGGTAAAGAGAAGTAAAGGTCTCCGGTTGGTATAACATTTCATAAATCAACGTCCGTGAGCGACAGGTCCTTCACAGTTAAATGATCCCTAAAGACCGAAAGGTGTGAATTCTATTAGGGGACTTTTTATAATTCCGTAGTAGGCTTCATGTTCCACCAAGCCCTATTATTACTTTTGGGGTTAAATTACCGATTCACTAATTGTTAGGGATATTTGATTACTCTAAATCCTGAGTGAATAGTTAACATATCTTGTGTCAACTCTCCTTATAGGCGATACTTTGCTGTTAGTATTCAAAAAAGCGAATTTTCAAGGTCCAAATTCGCATTGTGGTTGATTATTTCACTTTTCTAACATAGAGATATGCCTCCAGCAGTTTGAAAGGTTCTGGACATACCACTGTAGCAGTAGGCTTACTTTTATTTTTAAAGAGCAAAATTTAGGATTTACGCGATAAAATGATTCTAAGTATCTACAGATGGTTAGAATGAGTCTTCTTGAGAAGAAGATATCGCCATTCTAATCGACCGTTAAAATTCATAAGCATTATTTATACTTTAGCTGCTTTATCTATATGGCAGCTTCATCTTGAAACTATAAAAACCACATGTTGGAGATGAGATTGTTTAGCATCGTATGAATAATTTAACAAACTGTTCTATATAGCTATCTATAAGGATAATTAGCCGCTGACGCACCTAGTGAATTTCCGTTTAAGATAGACTTCAACCTGTAGCTGAAAACATGGTATCACAGGAGATTGATTACTGTAATATTACATAATGGTCATCACCGAAGGAAGATCTTTACCATCCAGTTTTGTCAATTTCGTTCATTGACATATAACAACACATTAGAGGATCTAGGTATGATCAAGAAGTGCCCTGGAATATTGAACTCTAGAGGAATATCTGTCATTGTAATGAATGCAAAGATTGACATACTGATAAAGATCTGGATCGCCTTACGCTAAATCTTGTAGTGTTCATGGGAGAAAGTAGATCCATCACTCTTACAACAATCGGGACTAGAAGGATGAAGGAAATGCATCTTGTATGGGTGAGTTCTGGTCGTATAAATGAAACATTCTTCAATGAACAAACCTGTAACTTATATACACGCCTCGTAATAAAGTTATCAAGATATAGAATATAAATGCAAATACCATCAATAACATTTTCTTTAGAGTTTTCTCCGCTTAGTCTTTCTTCTTTATGACAATTCTATGATCCCTCGACCCTTTCTGTCCTGCACATTTACCGTTCTTATTTACGCTTAATCACTTTCATCCAACATCGCCATCTGAAAGCATCGCGCCCGATTACGTTTTTAATTGCTGCACGAGGATTATCTTCCCTGCAGCAATATCTTGAATAGTATGCAAACCTGTTCTTATAGCTTTTTACCTATATAATTCCCCACCTCTCCTGAGTAGAGGCCTTGCACATCTCCATAGCTTGCCAAAAAATCCACCAAGGCCATTACCCCCCTGCATTTTTGATCCTCTGAATACCCATCTTCCATTATTACAGGAGGTTCTTTCTTATACTATCTTTAAACACTGTGAGAGTATGTTAATGAATGACAAAATATATCTGACTACACCCTCTATATAATATAATCCATTAGCGGTATTACATGCATCTGCTTCTTTCCTATATATGAATTTTGCATAACAAGCGCCATATGTAAAGGGGAAGGGATTTCCTCAATACATCTTTTAATATGCACGCGACAGTATCTTTGATCTATATCAAGGTAGATAAGTGAACTTAGCGAATTTATTATAACATCTTACTTCTCTATCATTGGGAAAAACATTACTACTCTAAGATAAAGAAGCTAGTCTGATTACTACATATTGAGTGATCAATTATATTTTATTATAATAAGCCATCCTGGAGGATTGAGCATCTCGGATGGGGGACATGTTAATGCAGAACTCGATCTGCTTCATCTTTATGTTTCATGCCGCAGTCATGGCGGTTATTTCTCCACCAGATGTTATAACCCCGTTTCACATTGAGTAGGAATCATGAAGTATATCACCAGCATCACGCTCTACGAATATGTTTACCAGTTGCCATTCGGGTGATCGTCTTCAGAAAAAAACATATCACGGTCTCCCAGGTTTACACTTACTTTTGAACTTAAACGATATTATTACTTGATAGTCGTCATAGGGGCGCATACAGTTTTGTATACAGACTCCTTACACATAATACTCATATCACAGAGGAACGTTTAACAATGCAAACTGAAAATAGCAGGACCACAACTTAAATATACCTTCGCAAAAGTAAACTTCTCAAAGGAAGTATTCTTTTCGTACCAATACCTCGAACCTAGGCAAGATCACGAGTATCTTCTCAACTGTATAAGTATAGTTTCAAACACATTCACACCCTTCGTTACACCAACTCCAAGGAATAAGACTTGTGCAGAAAATTCTATGTCGTATTTAATATCATTTCACATAATCCTGCTTCGGTTATTCCTCTCTTTCAGTTTACAGGGATCACATTAACACAGTTGAAAATCCGAGAGGTTCTATTATCACAAGGATGGTAAATCCATAACAGAGGTGAAGACGGACAGAGATTACCAATACGAAAGATGATTCTAAACTCTCCATGATTATAATGACAACAGATTAATTAATATTTCTTAATTTCACTTGCTTTTATATAAGTAAATTAATACTTAGCAGAGGATACCCCCGCTCCATTTCACAAGTAGCATGCCTTAATCTTTTTTCCTCTTGCCTCTCGTCATCGCAATATTTTTTCAATTTTATATTCGGTAGTTACAGGGTGAACCCGTTACTATTGTGTATTTCTTGTTTTTATAGAAACCCCTCCTATTTATTTTCTCACACATAAATCCTCCAGATAATATAACTTAAAACTATCACGACTGAATGGGCGGATATTGTGAACTTTAAAAGAACTTAGTACGACCATCCGGCTTCATTAACCCCTTTCTGAATCTATTCTTACTGTTCGAGAATTCTACTCTTACCATAATCGTTACCTTCTAGTCCCGAATTAGTCTTTATTTTGTTTTCTGTTTCATACAGAATGTGATCGATGGCCTCTAGTTTTGACATTTCTAAAGGCGTTGTCTTTATAGTTCTATATGTAAGACCTGTATTAGTCTACTAGAATAAGCTAGATCGTTCAGATACTCAATATATTAAAGAGTAAAATTCATTTTAGTACAATAACCTGCATGCGCTCTTATAGTACGCTGGACTTTTCAACTTATAGCCACTTTGTTTAACCGGAAAATGGTATCGTAATAGCTATACCCATACTCCCCAGAGACACTCTGAAACTCTCGACCATTGAAATTCCATTCCTGAATTGTCCAAAATGATTTAGGGCGTCTCAGGCTCGATTCCTCATAATTTCAACATACTGCAGACACTGCAACTGTACGCTGATTCTTTTATCTTTTAAGGGTTTCAACCACAAGTATCTAGGAGTATACTCAATTAGTCAAAAGTATGTATGACAATCTAATAAATATTCTAATCATTTTCCGATAATCTAATTGCCAAACACTATCGAGCTGCGGAGATATGTTTTTCCGCGTAGGAAATTTTTTCTTACAGGTTATGTCAGAGTAAGATGCCTCTTTTCACCCTCTAAATATGCTTTTAACTATTTTCTCTCAATATTAGGATATCTTAAAGCAGACCATATGGGAAGCCCAAAACTTATCTTGGTCTCCCTAGATTGAAAAAGTAATACTTACATCAACTACCTCCTTTTAGCCCCATGTATGGACTACCTGACCCCAGCTCGTAAACTTAATGTCAATAGCTTATCAGACACCTCCTTATGCCTCCATGTTTGGGACTACTGACCCCCATGTAACGTAAATGCAAGGCGCAGCCCTTTGGGCTGTTGCCTTATGAGAACCGCTTACCACCCCCATTCAGAGACGGTACCCGAGCATGGGTTCTTCATGCCATCTCTCTGGCGCGTGATCTCTAAAGAAGTGCTTACAGTGCCGTACAGTGCCTAATCAAAATCGTAATCTCTATCGATGCACTCGTTGCCAAAAAATCTTACCAGTTATTGCAGGATTGAATTTTCTAAAGGGAGGCGGGCCTAAATAGGATAGGCTAAAACATATTTCAGCGTTAACCTCTTGAAAGCGTTAGGTTTACTATGGCTTAATGTTTTATAATACCTTTCACTACTGCAAATATTCATTGAGGATTATGATAGTAGTTCATTATGTATGAATTTTGTTAAAGTTACTGTTAATGTGAAAAAACTTTGGTACGTTAGCATTTATTCGTTCGTTGTCAGTATGATTGATAATTAGACAGGGTTATGCATAAAATTTTGCTAAATATACTTGTTAATCGTTACAATAGCATTGATTATGTTAACAAGAATATGGCTTGAAAAAAGTGGTGACACAGGTTACCCTCAGTCCTTTGTATCTGTAATGTTAGCTACTACTGTTGAGTTAAGTTACTGGAAGTTGCTAATGTAAGACAGTATTATTCCGTGCTTAGTTCAAGGTTGTGCTCATGTCGGCTTTAATTAATGTGAAAACAATGTACGTTAGCACTATATTCGTGTCGTTTGTGTGTCCGTGTGTTGAGTGTCGTTTGTGTGTGCTGATGTGTGGGTGTGGTTGTGCTGTCGGCCTCGTGTGATGTGTGTTTGTGTGTGTGTGTGTGATTGGGGGGGGCCGGAGCATTTATTTCTTAGTTCATTACAATATTTAGGTTAGGATACGATAAATCTTTGTTCAATCTTTACGTATTTATGGTAAAATTAACTTTGATATGGTTAAAAATTGCCATTGAAAAAATTGGAGATAGGTACGTTTTTTGTATGCAGTATGTTAGGTTACTTTGACTGCTGTAAAGTATGAAAATTTGTTAATGTTAGCTGTTTTATTCGTGCTTCAAGGTATGATTAGTTATGTCGTTTGATACATTTTATTTCTTTGTTCAGGCTGTTGCTATGTTAGTCCTTTATTAATGTTTGAAAATCCTTGTACGTTTGGCAAATATCGCTCTGATGTGTCTTGTGTTGTGTGTGTGTGTGTGTGTGTTGTGTGTGTGTGTGTGTGTGTGTGTGTGTGGCGTTGTCGTTGATTTTTATTCTTTTTGTCATCTGACAATAGTTGGATATAGACATGATAATCTTTGAAAATAGTTACTATCGTTTAATATTAATATTCTTACTGTTTAACATAACTGATTCTGTTCTAACATGTGAAGGCAGCATTTCTGTATCCCGTTGCATCTTCGCAAAAGATAAACCCATCTTTCTAAATGTGTGAAAGACTGACCATTTTCTATTTTCAAATTTCATTTCTTTTTGTATGCGGTTAACTAATATAATTTTTTCCCTAAGTTGAACATACATATATGTTTATAATTTTTTATAATCTTTTTATTTTCATTTTACTTTTTTGTCTTTTAATTTATTATTTTTATTTTTATTTGTTTATTTTTTATTTAAAGTTATTTTTTGTTTTTTTTTTAATTTGCTGATTTATTCATTTTTTTTTAAATTTTTTTTATAATTTTTAATTTTTAACATGGAACTTTCGATAAATGCTAGCAGTTCGTATTCGTGTGTGTGTGTTGTGTGTGGTGTTGTGTGTGTGTGTGTGTGTGTGTGTGTGTGTGTGGTGCTGTGTGTGTGGTAGTCATTTTTATTCTTAGTTCATTACACTAGTTAGGTTAGGATATGATAAATCTTGGATAAAACTTTACTATGTTAATGTAAAATTCAACATGTGAATATGTTAAAGAATATGCATTGAAAAAGTGTGGTGAGTGACGTTTTTGTACGGCTATGTCTAGTTACCTTATAACTGTTGTTAATGCTGGAACTTTGTTTAATTTAGCAGTTATCATGCTGAAGACTATGTTAAGTTTGCTCGTTGTACATTAATTTTTTCTTCAGGTGATGCTGTATGTAGCTTTATTAATGTTGAAAAAGTTTAAATTACCATATAAATCCTGGAGTATGTGTGTTGATGTGTGTGGCTGTGTGTGTGTGTGTGGTGTGGTGTGTGTGTGTGTGGGTGTGTGTGTGCCATTTATTCTTAGTTCATTACAATTGTCATGTTAGGATTTTATAGCTGGATGAATGTTAGTACGTTTGATAGGCTTATATTTATTACATGTTTACATAAACTGATTCTTCTAAGCCATGTACATATCGTCAGTTTGCAGTGCATTGCAAACGTAACCAGTATCTTTCTAAAATTGTTGAAGCACCTAACATTCTATTTTCAAAATTTCAATTTCTTTTTATAAACGATTAACTAATCATAATTTTTTTTCCCTAAGGTTGAAACATACATATATTGTTTACTATTTTTTAAAATATATTTTTAATTTAAATTTTCGTTTTAATTTATTATTTTTAATTTTTATTTTTTATTTTTTCATTTAAATTTATTTTTTATTTTTAATTTGCTATTTTTATTTTTATTTTTTATTTTTATTTTAATTTAATTTTTCAAACTTTTTTTTTTTTTTTTTTTTTGTAAGTTTTATTTTGCATTATACTTTGTTTAATTTTTTATTTTATTTCAATTTTTAATTTATTTTTTTTTTTAATTTTTTAATTTTCTTTTGTAAGTTTTTATTTTGCATTTATACTTTCGTTTAATTTTTTTTTTATTTTAATTTTTTTTTTTTTTAATTTTTTTTTTTTATTTTTTAACTTTCTAAATGGAACTTTGATAATGCTAACAGTTTATTCGTGTGTTTTTGTGTGTGTGTGTGTGTGTGGTGGGTGTGTGTTTGTGTGTGTGTTGCTGGTGTCTTTTTTTCTTAGTTCATTACATATATCTGACATTTTCACTAAAAATGAGACGTAAATCAATAGTTTATTGTAAAATTAACATTCGATATGGTTAAAGATATGCATTGAAAAAGTCTGAGTAGGTGTACGGTTTTGATGGCTATGTAGTTACTATTACTGTTTGCTAAGTGTGGAACTCTTCCGTTAAATCGTTAGCAGTCTATATCTGCTTAAGGTTAGTCCAGGTTGTCGTCTGTACTTTATATTTCTAGTTCAGGTTATACTTGTTAGTATTGTGTGTGAAAACTTTGTTGTACGTTAGCATATACTCATTGATCAGTGTATAAAGACTTGTTTTTTATGTTGTTTAATCCAAAATGATACCCGAAAATGTGACTTGAATCAAGTAGCATCAATAAGACAAATTAGATCAATAGATCAGGATGGACAGGAGGTGTGCAGGATGGATGGATGGTGTTTGATTTGCTGATTTACTGATTAAGAGGTATGTAAAACGTTACAAATTTTGAGTGAAAAATTGACCTTAATCAATAGATCACCAGTTGGCAGGAGGGAGGTTGGATAGTGGTGTGATTTAGTGATTTACTTGCTTATAGGTATGTAAAAACGAAATTTGTACAGATATAAACATTAAAAAAGAATAAGAAATTTTATTAATTTTATTGTATTTATTTATCTTATTTATTTATTTATTTTTTATCTATTTTCTTGAAGCCGAAAAAATAACTTAATTTTAACACTCATACAGATCCATAACCCTATATTAAAGACACCAACATTGTTGTTATCTACTGTTTATTAACTAAGCACTGCACCGGCTCCAGCACCCTGGCGGGTACCAATTTGAACCTTCCTTATTTCTTCATTCTTCATTCTTCTTCCTTCCTCCTTTCCTCCTCCTTCTTCCTTTCTTCTTCTTCGCTTTCTCTCATTCTTCTTCTCCGGCTGTTTTGCTTCCCATCGCATTTTCTCTATTTTCAAACGGACCCCCCTGCCGGTGGGGTCCGGACTCCGAAACCGATTCGCTCCAAACTCCTCTCGGACTCCGACAATATCCTCCAGCCTGTCTCCAAGTTTCAGTCTTCTACGATCATTTTAATTTTTTAAGGAGGTGTGTGTGTGTGGTGTGTGTGGTGTGTGTGCTGTGTGTGGGTGTGTGTGTGTGCTGTGTGTGTGGTATGCACACTCCGCGCGCTGACGTAATCTCGTCTCCGACGAGAATTTACGTCATCACGCTCGAACCTAACTCCCGTTAGGCTTAACTCAATTTCGGGTTTGGAAAGCCAAAAGCGGTATAAACGATGGACGTAGCGGTCTTAACTCTCGGGCGATGACCCCAGTTCTAGCTAACACCTTACAGACTTAGAAATTTACGACGTATTCCGAGCTAAATATCCCATACCATACCTTATATTCCAAGTTTGAAGCTAATATCTCTACTCCTTCATATCGAAAAGGGTGGTAGAGGTCAAACTGCTACATCAACGTACAGGCATAATCGCATGTTAATTACTGTAATTAATTTTTCCTTTCCGATTATATTTCATTGTTAAAAGACCAACCAAGAACAGTAGAAAGACGATTTAAACATCGAATTTAGGCGGTAAGCGATCACGATAAAGTCGAATTGGAATCATCAAAAATGAATCTACCGTGATTTATGACCAAACAAATGCTAATCTCTTTCGGAACAAAGGACATTCAAACTATTTTTAAAACCATCGTAGAGAATGAGTTTCACAAGATGGGCCTTTACTGAATTCTCTATGACTTTTTAAGTCTGATCGCCACATTCGGAGCAACGAACCTGCCAATCTGTTGAAAGGAGTTTTTCTTTCCTAATCGTATAATCGTATAGACATCCCTCCGAAGCACGATGAATCAGGGCAGGGCAGACTGTCAAATTTGCCTTACTTTCCATAGAAACAAACTTTCAATTAAGGTTATCAAATCATCCCCCTGGTATGAAAATTATTGAAAGAAGTTACGCAGAAGAAAAGGAAAGAGGAAATGATCTTTCAAGTAGCTATAGTTGGTGAGGACTTTACATACATTTGTATCCCATATCTCATACTATACTATATATATAATAGTATATATATATATTATATATATATATATATATTATATATATATATATATATTATAATATATAATATTAATAATTATATATACTTATATATATCGCATATATATATAACATTTTAATTATTTTTGAAGTGCCTCCCCATGTTTTCCGTTCACGAGCCGCGGACTGATATATTATACTATATATAATATAATATATATAAATATATATAAATAGATTATATTATATATTTAATTATATATATATATAAATATATTAATATAGTATAATATACTATTATATTAATTATATATATATAGTATAGTAATAATATTATAATTATATATTATATATATATATATATATTATATAATATATATATATTAGATATATATAGTATATATAATATAAATATTATATAGATATAGATATATTTATATATATATACAAAACCTTTCTCTTAGCGGTACTGCGTAACTACTTACGCGAATTAGATATACATTCTTTAGAGACAAGAGGATTGAGAACGAAATAACTTAGATAGAAGCCTTCAATAATACTAAATAAACTTTGACAATATCGCGAATTTCTTTAGATATGATTTTAATGATGTAACACGAAAATGTTACATAATACTTTCTCATAAACAATTTCAAACTAATATAGCAAAGAATTTCTTCACTTACGATGTAATTGAAAAGTGAAATAGTCTTTCTTATGAAATAGTGAACAGCTTCAACAGCCATTCATTTAAAGGAAAGTTAGATGAACACTTTAAGGAAATTGGTTTTTGAACTTCAATTCAACTCAATATTTACTTTATCCAAATACTAGAATTAGTGTACCTGAATATTGGGCTAAAATCAAACTAGAACAGTTGAAATCATTTACAGTAAATGTTAAAAATACATTGTAAAAAGGAATTCAGCCTGTAATAGCTTGATGTTCTGCGCTTGCAAAGATCCCGCTTCTAAGAAGGTGCTATCATCGGATCGCACTATCGCCTAGCTGTAAAAAGCTTTTGTTCACCGCATTAAGACATATCTTTTAAAATCGGTTGATGTCAATCGATCACACTGAATTGGAAAAATGGCTTGCAAAGTATCCGATCTAAAAAGGTGATCTCATCGATTGCACTATCTAATTAACTTGTAATAAATATCTTTGATGTTCACCGCATAAAACATATCTGTTGCAAATAACTGTAATAAATATCTGTAGTAAATATCTGTTCTAAGAGCCTGATCTAATAGATCAAATAACTGTAATAAATAACTGTAATAAATAGCCTTTATGTTTACGGCGTAGAACATGTCTATTCTAAGACGATGATCTAATCTATCACACTGAGTAAGAAAAATAATTTAAAAACAAAATTTCACACACTTGCAGCACTGTGATGTTTGATGCTTAGAAACAGATCTTCTCTAAATGAACAAATTCATATGTCACATTGACAGTGAACACATTCATCACAATAAATAAACAAAAAATACTTAATAGACTATGATGTTTGTTGCTTAGAAGCAGATCTGCTCTAAGTGAGCAAACTCTTATGTTACTTTGAAATAGGTAAAATAATATACTTACCTCAAAAATACATAACAGATTTGTTTTAAAACAGTGGACATATCCAACAAATTAAATAAACAAAAATACTTAACAGACTAGCCTTGAGTGGACTGTAAAGTCTTTGCTAGTCGATGTTTTTTTTCTTTTTCTTTTTCTTTTTCTTTTTCTTTTTCTTTTTCTTCTTCTTCTTCTTCTTCTTCTTTTAGCAACTATTATGTTTGCTGCTTAGAAACAGATCATTCTAAGTGGGCAAATTCGCACATTAAAACGGATCTGTGCCAAGAGAGTGGACACAACCAACACAATAAATAGATCAATGATCAAAAACTAGCCTTGAGTGGACTGCAAAGACTTTTTTAGTGGGTGTTCTGTAGTTTTGTAGTTCCACCTCCTTTGCCTTTTCTTTACGACTTTGTTTCTAGACCTTTCTTTTTCTAATTTTTTTTCCTTTCATCTTTGATCTTTTTCTATTTTTTTCCTCTTTAAATTAGTGCATTTTTAAAACACTCTGTGAATTAAGCTTGCCCCTCTAATTTATTACCCTAAAGGGTGCTGGTTATATTCTGTATTATTTGCATTTACAAAAGTTTCTCTAAACTATAAACAAAAAATTCCTTGTTTTCAGCTTCATCTTGCATTTCCACTACTTATTATATTCTCTCTCTCTCTCTCTCTCTCTCTCTCTCTCTCTCTCTCTCATCTCTCCTCTCTGCTCTCATTCTCTCTCTCTTCCTCTTTCTCTCCTCTCTCTCTCTCTCTCTCTCTCGTCTCTACTCTCCTCTTCTCTCTCTCCTCTCTCTCTCTCTCCTCTCTCTCTGCATCTCTCCTCTCTCTCTAATCTCTCTCTCATCTCTCTCTCTCTCTCTCTCTCTCTCTCTCTCTCTCTCTCTCTCTCTCTCTCTCTCTCTCTCTCTCTCTCTCTCTCTAACTTGTCAATATTATTATTATTATTATTATAAATTATTATTATTATTAATATTATTATTAATATTATTATTAATTATTATTATTATTATTAATTATTTTATATTATTATTATGTTTATTTTATTATTATATTATTATTATTATATGTATTAATTATATCATTATATTTCTATATATAATATATATTAGAATTTATTTACAGTATGAAATGTCAGATTAACGGACTGATAAAGATGGCGATGCGTATTTAAATATGGTTACGAAGCTAGTTCGAGGCATCAGGCCTTGAAAATATTTTTCAGAAAATTACATAGGTGCCAATATAATAATATATATAATAATAATAATAATAATAATAATTAATATAATAATATAGGAAAGTTAAATAATAATAATAATAATAATAATAATAATAATAATAATAATAACAATAATAATAATAATAATAATAATAATAATAACAATAAAGCAAAAGACGGGAAGAAGCTTATATTAAGTATAAGCCATTGAAACTGAGCTCGTGCTTCTGTGCTCGTGATTTGCTTTCGGATGGTGAGAGTAGTACCATTATAATTATGTACCGATTTCAATGTTCTGAAAGTGGGATGTTAACGCCGCTTATATCGGATACACAACGATTACCCTCAACATGAGAATGTCGCAACATTAAGTAATGAAGCCCGATTAAAGGATGTTGAACATTTAAAGAACATCCCAAAAATCCTGATAACAAAATAAAAGAAAACTTTTCCATCGTAGCAAGAAAGAATGATTTTTATGAATTGCGCCTCGGGGAACCTTTGCTCTTAAGGAAACATAAACCAGTAACAAATATAAAATATAATGAAATGTCCAATTTTTCAAACATTTTTAAATAACAAAAAAGTTAATGTAGGTTAACTTTTCTAACTTTTAATTATTAATTTATTTATTTTATTTTTGTATAGTTTAAACGATATTTATATTATCAAAATTGTGTAAACTAAAAATAAATTATTCCTCAACATTCCGAAGTATACTGACGAAAGCTTGGTACTAATTAAAATAATAGTTTTTTTTTATTCCAGAATAATATTAAGAAAAATTTCTTCTGTAGAAAGAGATACTTTCAGGAGGCTTGAAGAAGCATCAAAAATTTATAACCAAAATAATTAAAATAATAAATAATAATTATAATAATAAATATTAATAATATATAAGAATTATAAATATAATAATTAATAATCAATAATAATAATCATTAAATCTTGAATGTAATAATAATTATAATAATAGCAGATGTTGATAATGAAATGTAATTGTAACTTATATATATATATATATTATATATAATTATATATTATATAATAGTATATATATATATATAGTTATTATATATATTTAATTATATATATATATATATATATATATATATATATAGTTATATATAGGATATATATATAGCTATATATACTATATAATCTTAATAAATTCTTAGTGAAATCATAGAATTACTGGCCTTCTCCGGGATGAACCACCGCATTTTGCGACTGGGGACAATATGCTCGATGCTTTACAACTGGAGCTATCCCTCAACCCAAAAAAGTTGAGTGTTAGAACAGTTCCAAGGTTGGAAGGGACTAGCTCAGTCGTTACAGCATCGAGATATTGTCCTCATTTCGCACATGCGGTGTTCAATCCCGGAGAAGGCAAGTAGTAGGAGAGCTATATACTATGTTCTTTGTTTAAGATCTAATAATAAATTGCGATTTATGCAATATTTAAACACCTATTTCTAGAATGAGGAAGGACAGGCTGGACACCCCTGGTGATGTCGCCTTGAAGGAACTCGATTGCTTCTAAAAGTTCTTCTTAACTCAACTTTTTTGAGTTGAGGGATAGCTCAGTCGTCTAAAGCTCGGAGGCATATTCCTCATTTCGAAACACGACGTGGTTCAATCCCGGAGAGGCAGTAATTCTTTTACCTTCCCACTTATGTTCTTTATTAAAGATTTAAATAATAAATTGCGATTTATGCAATATTTAACACCTACAATATAAAGAACGAGGGATAGGAAAGGCTGGACACAGTTATGTCGCTTAGAATGGAACTCGATGCTTGTAAAATTTCTTGCAACTCAAACTTGTTTGGGTTGAGGTTAGCTCAGTCGTACAGCATCGAGCATATTGTCTCATTTCGCAAATGCGGTGGTTCAATTCCCGGAGAAGCAGATAGTTCTTTACCTTCCCATTATGTTCTTATTTAAGATCTAAATATAAATTGCGATTATCCAATATTTAACACCTACATATTATTAAGAAGCGAGGATAGGAGCAGGCTGGACACCTTGGTGGTGTCGCCATGAGGGAACTCATTGCTTTAAAACTGTTTCTTACTCAACTTTTTCTTGGGTTGAGGGATAGCTTCAGTAGTAAGATCGAGCATATTCGTCCTTCATTTCGCAGACATCGGGTGGTTCAATCCCGGAGAAGGCATAATTTTACCTCCCATTTTAATACACTATTATTATACCTAAATAAAAATAGATTTTATATTAAAACACTATGATTATATCTATAGATAAATATATATTATATTAATATACTATGATAATACCTTGATAAAAATAAATATTTATATAGTAATGCATATATACTATAATATTTTTTTATGATATATAATTATATATTTTTATACTAATATATATTATATATATATGATAGTTTATATATATATATAATATATATATATAATATATATTTTTATATATATATATATATATATATATATATATATATATATTATATATATAATATATATATATATATATATATATATATATATATAATTATATATTATAATTTGGTTGTGTGGAGAATCTGAAGAGAGTTTGAGAGGATTGGTAGAGGGTTTTGACAGATTGTGTTAAAGGAAGGGTTTGGAAGTAAACGTAGTTAAGAGTAAAGTTTTGGTCGTGAGTGAAGGAAGTCCCTGGTGTGAAGACTTTAAAAAAGCATTCGATTCCCTTATTCACGGTGCCTTTTTAGGTTTGTTGAGAGGTGCTGGTATGCAGGCGGAGTTTGTCGAGTACATTGCCCGTGTTTACAGTTTAACTCAGGTGATGGTTGGTGGGGTGTGGGTGAGACAAGGAAGAGGAGTCCTTCAGGGCGACCCCCCTGCCCCCCGTGCTCTTCAATCTGTCTCTGGACTATCTCTTAAAAAGCTTAACACCAAGATTGGAGTGACGCTTGAAGGCCACAAAGTTACTGATGTGGCCTTTGCCAATGGTCTTGCTCTGTTTGCGTCCGCGAGGAGTGGATTGCAACGCAACCTTGAGGACCATTGGGTCCCGAAGTTTGCTACCTTGGGTCTCTGGTGGTTAGGCAGGCAAGAAAGATTTTCCATGACACCTTCCCGTTTGTCATCGATGAGATGGTCATCCTGGTGATGAGTTCTGGTGACGTCAACAAGTACCTTGGTGTTGAGATGGGTAGTTCGGGTCCTGAGAGTTGGTCTGTGTTGGGTTTGAGAGACAGTCTGCTGAAGTTGGGTGCAGGTCTCCTTAAGCCGCAGCAGAAGATTTATCTTCTGAAGCACCATCTGCTCCCATAGTACCAATACGCTTTAAAACATCAACGCGTATCTTTGGAAGCACTGCGGAATGTGGACCGCCAAATTAGAGCTATGGTCCGTAAGACTCTCCAAATGCCTGGGGACACACCAGTTCCCATGTTCAGCGCGCCAACCTTCAAAGGTAGTCTCGGCATACTTGAACTGGAAAAGTCCGTTTCGCTACAGTTTGAGTCCCTGAAGCAGAAGTTACTGCGGATGGAGGGTGTTTGGGGCGTGGTCGCGCAAGCGATCATCGCCCCAAAGTCTATGAGACAGCGTCATACCGTAGTCGCGAAGTATTGCGATGGTTTGGGTTTATCGAGTACCACCAAGAGGCCTGGCTGTTATAGCTGGGTCTCTGACGGCACGGTCTTGATGAAAGGCGCAGTTTATGTTGAGACGGTCAAAGTTCGTCTGGGTTTGGCGAACACACGTAAGAGAGCCTCCGGAAGGAGGCAGGTCCCCATGGGGCAAGTCTTGTGCGAACTAGGTTGTTCCGTGTAAAAACACTAGGGCACATTCTGCAGGAATGTGACATGATAGTCTGAATGTGAAGATCAAAGTTGCACTTGAAAGGCGTGGTTGGCAGGTCTTGCTCGAGGCTGTGATCCCGACTCCTGCTGGGATTCACAGGCCTGACTTGGTGGCCTGGAATTTCTCTGATGCTGAAGTGATTGACTCTACTATTTGCTCAGGCGCTAATTGTTGCTTCATTTAAAATGTATACCAGCAGAAAGTTGATTACTACAATGTTCCGTCAATCCGGGCGTGGGTGACGGAGTGGTCCGGGAAGGAGTCGATTGAGTTTTGTGCGATAATGTTTACTTGCAGAGGCGATATCTCGGCTTGGTCACATAATCTTCTTCGAAGATTGAAGCTGACCTACTTGATCAGGCTGCTAGAAGTTTCCCTTATGGAGGGAAATGTATTGGTGCTCCGAACGTTTAAGGGGGCTGCGGGGAAGTAGGCGTAGGCGCGAAACCGCCGCGTTGTAACGTCTGATACACAACGAATACCCTCAACATGAGAATGGGACGAGAAATCTTTCCGAAGCACTCCTGCAAGGCGCAAACCCGCTCGCGTTGTCGAGTCTTGTGCATAGTTACTTTCCCCGCTGTAAATACATTTATGTAAATACAGTGTGGTGGAGCTTTGCTTTGTTGCCTGGGTTGTTACATATGTACATTTGGTGCTGGCTAGGTTGTGGGTGGCGGGGCACTTATTTAATCCCCTTCAGAGGTACCAGCGCTCGGCTCCGCCCATGCTGGCTATTAGTCCTGTATGGGTGGAGTTGTGACTATTGAACGCTGGGTTTAAGCCAGTAAATGGTGCCCAACTGGAACAAGTGTCTGAGTTTAAATATTTAGGATATATGTTGGATGGAAAGGGAACGGATGAAGTAGAGTGTAATAGGAAAGTTTTGAATAGTAGGAAGGTGGCTAGTGCAATCAAATCCTTGGTGGATGTAAAGAGACGAAATTTTGAGTGCGCTAG
Source organism: Trachelipus rathkii (assembly GCA_015478945.1). Taxonomy (NCBI): domain Eukaryota; kingdom Metazoa; phylum Arthropoda; class Malacostraca; order Isopoda; family Trachelipodidae; genus Trachelipus; species Trachelipus rathkii. The sequence goes on from JABUQX010010726.1 coordinate 19,692, forward strand.
GGTTTGCATGAGGGTATGTTTTTACCTATTAATGTATAGCAGTGAAACTTTGGTCTGGAATAAGAGGTATAGATCTAAGGTACAATGTGTTCAGATGGACATTCTTAGGCGCCTGTTAGGTGTGGGAAGAATTGATAAAATGAGGAATGAACGCATTAGGGAGTTGTGTGGTGTAAAGAAATGAGTAAATGAGAGAATAAATGGTTTGGTCATATGGAAAAGATGGATGCTAGTCGGTTAGTTAAGCGAATGCATAGTGGTGATTGTGCTGGGAATCGACCGGCTAGGAAATCGAAGAAAAAGTGGATTGAGTCAGTAAAGGAATGCCTGAAGTAGAGAAATGTGAGGTTGGCAGAGGCGAGAAGAAAAGTGCATAATAGGAGTGACTGGTGGGGTTTTGTTAGGGGGAATTGTTGTGGGCCTGGCCCGGGGGATGAACCCCACATTTATATGTGAATGTCTGCGTGCGTTTGTGTTGTTCATTCATTAGGCTATTGCGCTACAATCTTCTTTCCAGCGAATTCCTTTTCTGTGGAATTCTTTGTTATCTTTTGTTTTTTTCTGCTGAATTTAATCATTCTCTTTTAAAAACTCTTCTGTGCTCACCTGAGAGATTGCGTTAGGTTTTAGTGCATTGATATGAGTTCTCTGTTTTTTCTATTCAGTTCACGTTAATTATTAAAGGTTCTTGTCCGTGATGGTGGTAACCTCTTCTCTCTGCTCTCTCTCTCCGTCTCCCTCTCTCTCTCGACCTCGTCTCTCTCTCTCTCTCTCTCCTCTCTCACTCTCTCGATCAATCTCTCTACTCATGTTCTTTCTTCCCCTCCTCCCTCTCTCCTTCTCTCCTCCTCTCTCTCCTCTCTCCTCTTCTTCTTCTCTCTCTCTCTCTCTCTCTCTCGTTTTGCCTCTTTATAACTCTTAAAAAAATATGACAGAGGGAAGAAAGCAAAAATAGGAAAATTTAGAGATAAGAAATTAATAAAATTAACAAAAATGATTTTCCTTAAAGGAACTGTGGCACGCGGTGCGTCAATCAGAGGTTGGCTGTTGCAAGAGAATTCCGCCACTGCTGGGGAAAGATAAAAGATATTTAAGGAGATGTGATGGAAGTATGTTTTGTTTAAATTTTAGGTATGACTTATACTTCACTTCTGCGTCAATACCAGAATTGACGGGTGGGGAGGAATGAGATAGATTTAACTATCTTTCTTATTTTTCTCCTTCCCACAGAACTAGGATTTAAAAATTGTTGATCTATTTGGAGGAAGTTGGTTTTTGGAGGTAAAATCAAAGAATAACAAGATCCTGAAAAACCTAATCACCAGAAGGATACAAATTATCCACAACAGACGATAAGAAGACGCTGTTCCCTAATCATAGGGTAATTGAAATGTTGTTTATTGTTTTGCATTGAGAGCTAGATAGAGATGGTATATAGAGATAATAGAAGAAATTCATGAAAACTAGCCTTGATTGAAGAAATTAATAAGTACAGATAATTTTAATAATAAAAGATGAGAGATTGAATAAAGTTATTTTTGATAATGATTTTGTTTATGAGGAGACTAATTGTAGAGGATAGGTTTACAAAAATTTATGTAAATTTAGTAAGGAATGGGAATTTGTGATGTGCTAATTCCTGTTTCTGGTTCAGGTCCCGACGTGAGGAGCCATTTTGGCGTAGACAAGAAGAGAAGACCAATTTAGATCTGCAAGGGGGATTTTGTCCATTATTTTTTTTTGGAAATTGATGTAAAGTTTTCCAAATACCTAAGAATTTCACTAAATTAATATCGGTAACAATAGCCACCACAGAAATTTTGATTGGGAGAACCAATCAGATTTTGTGAACCATACCTGAAACTAAAGGAGATCTTCACACTGATTTTGTTTATTTCAAATTGTTCCACTGTGGGGTTTTATTTCAAATTGTTCCACTGTGGGAGTTTACCTGAATACTTATACTCTATTGTATCATACTAAATCGGCCTCCGCCGATGGACCATATTCAGAATTTTTAATCAGCAATATTAAAAGTAATGTACAGTAAATTATCTATAACTGGAAATTTTGTTAGCTATTATTCTGGAGACTTTATCGTATATATATCTCGCTATTCTTTATCTATTATTATAATTATTTTTTATCATTTTTTATCAATTTATTATATAGCTTATTTTAGATTTTTTGTTTCATTCCATATAATATTATATATTATATATATATATAACATATATTCTTAACTCATAGTAATATACCTAATATATATTTATTATCTATAGTGTATATACTTTATCATTTTTTATCAATATTATTATATACTTATTATTATTTTTGTTTCATTCCATATATATATATATATGAGTACTATACTCATATATGTATTTATATACATTTAGTACTGCGCAATAAAAGAGATATGTAAATACCGTTTGTATTATATAATTAGCGATAAAAAAATAGCATTTTTTTATTTTTATATACTCTATTTCGAATAAATTAAAAGTTCATATATTTTTCCTTAATCCATGTTTTAAAGAATTTTGGTTTTTTCTTAAAAAGATAGCAAGTGGAGTGTTGGTAAAGTTTTGTATTAAAGGGTCAAGACCATTGGTGAGTACCTAATAGTAAAAAGTATATATATTTCAATAGTAGCCTCTGCTCAGAGTGACTGCTGGTTTCAGTTTGATCCGGTATTGCGAATTATTATTATTAAGGCAGGATACACGTTGGGACGACCTTTTCTCATTTGTCCGAAACACGGCAGAAAATTAAGAATAGCAGAGAGATTATGTCGTATGACGTGGCAATGAGATAGCATAAAATAGTAGATAAATAGATGCTTTGCCACTGGCCAGTTGCTTGCTGAACTGTTATTGGAAGTTTACGCATAATGAGAGCTCTCTGAGCTTAGTCACGAGTGAGCGCACACGGCTGATTATATGAAATGCGATCAGAAAAAGAGAGCAAGAGCCTTCTGGAGAAGAAGAGGATTTGCCATTGGATCAAGTGAGGATCTTCCTATCTCTCCGTCAAGTTAAAAGGTAATAACAATATATTATATATATTATTATATATATATATATATATATATATATATATTACTTATATATTTAGTATATATATATATATTATATAATAATTATTATTATTAGTTACCAGTGTTAATGTGTAGTTATGTTGAGACTATGGTCTGGATCAGAGGCATATATCTAAAGTACAATGTTGTTTCAAATGGACAATCGTAGGAGTGTGTGTTTGGTGTTGAGAAGAATTGATAAAATGAGGGTATTGAACAGAACATATTAGAGAGTTGTGTGATGCTAAAGAAAAGGGTAATGAGAGAATAAAAGGAAAATACGTTGAGATATCTTGGTCATGTGGAAAAGATGGATGTAGACTCGGTTGGTTAACGGGGCTGTAGATACGATCTGCACGGGACAAGATGCGCACGCGAAAGCACTATAGCTTTAATTAAAATTCTAGCTGTAAATAAAGTAATATTGACTTTTACGGGTTTAATAAATTTCTACATCTACTTAGGGCCAGGCAAAATCGACCGACCACGAAAAAGTAAATAGACAAGTGCTTCGGTTAAAGTTCACGACATGGCTTGGATTTAGAAGATAAAATTTGCGAATTTCTATCGGTATTTCGTGGCGCAGAAGAAGAGGCATGGGCATGATTAGGCAGTGAATGGCGGAGTTTTGTGAAGGGGGTATGGTTGTGGCCCACCTGTGTCAAGGGATGAACCCCACATCTGACGAGATGCGGCCATAGTGAGGGTTCAGTCCGCGGTCCCGTGATGGCTCTAGGGGTGGATTTTTCTGAACTGGCGACGAGTTCCCACTAATAGGTATAATAGGGGGGCGGTAAGGCTGAATGTGTGTCTTTTCAATTTCCCAATTCTTCCTTACTACTTTTCTTTTAAGCGGTGGGCAATGTTGCGCACCTTACTCCCAGTCTTTGGGCATAGAAGATGGGTGATGATGATCTGTCACGAATTAAGAAAATTTACTTTTTTTGGGATATAAATATTTGAAATGACTTAATATTGTATATATTATATTTTTTGACATGCAGGTTTCATCATCGAATATCCAGTGGAACCAAAGAATGTTTGAACATTTTCCAAAAAGGAATTTTTAATATCAGCTCTTAACGAGACAGGGTTTCTCCTGGAGTCTACTCGGTTTTTGATATGAAATCTTTTAAGTTTATTTTTCTGTACGATTAAATTTTAATTCCTTATAAATTTGTTGTAGAGGGGAGGGGGGGGGGGTGTTGTATTAATATAATCTAAATTCTCCAAAATGTATTATGAATGGGCTTATTGTTAAAAAGCTTTCATTTAAAGTTAATTCTTTATGAAGTAATTCGATATGTTTATTCAAAATATATTATAAATAACCGCTGCATTCAGAAGGCTGCTGCCTCCAAGTTTCGGTGAAAATTCTCTTTCATACGGCATATTGCTTTTGAAAGAAAAAATGAAGTGAAAACGTGAAAATAATAATAAAATAAGTGAAATATTATTAAAAAAGTCACAAGCAAGAACAACTAATTTATTTTAATTTTAGAAAAAATGTTTCTGGGATTTTACCTCTTGATAGTTATAAAATGGAAATTACTAAGATTTTGTTGGCATCTGATACAAAAAAAAATATTCAAATAACATAATTTCTGTCTGACTTATTAGGTGAGGTTTATAATGAAATTAAAAATTCTTATATTTCGCCAAGTGAATTTGAAGTCCTACTTTTTAATTGTTGAAATGCCTTATGAATTATCGAATGCTTGAGAGCGAAAATCCAAAGGCAAAATTCCTGAAAGGGGGAAATACTTTTTCTCCTTTTTTTTCTTTTGATCAAGTTCTTGCATACAAAACTTGTAATGGTACTTATATTACTATAAGGAGGTGGAATATTTATGTCAAAAGGAAAAAATGGGATTAAAATACATTTTTTTTTGTTTAAATAATGGTGATAATGTAGGGTTACTTTCTATTTTAGGGTTTACTGAAAGCTTTGACGCTAGTTATTGTTGTAGATTATACAAAGTTAAAAAAGAAGAAATGCATACGATGACTAAAGAACGTGCTAGTTTACTTCGTAGTTATGAAAATTATTAAAATATTGTGATATAATGTTCCAGCAACTGGCGTTAAGAGTTTTTGATGACATACCTAGTTGTCATGTGATAGGTAATTAATATTTATTGACATCATGCAATATTTGTTGGAAGGGGTGTGTAACTTTGATTTATCTTTGATCTTTGGCAAGTTCATATACCATAAATTATTTTTCATTAGACTATCTTTTATACCATTATAATTTTTCCTTATTAGATTCTCTTAATAAAAAAAACACTTTGGTATGATTATTCTCATTTAGATTATGTAATAAACCTTTCATTTCCGAAGTTGATCTGAAATCTAATTAGTCACGCTTAAAAAAAAAGTCTGCTTCGGAAATGTTCGTTTTTAGAGGTATGATTTCGTCAAAGATACCTGAAAGTTGTCACGAGTGGCATTTATATCTAATAATGTTTCAAATAATACTGTAAACATCTTGTAATGAAGTCGTGTTGCATATTAACGTCAACATCAGCTGAAGAACGCTATTCCTCATACATTCAATTATTTGAAAGCTGAAACATCACCATACAGTATGTTACATTATGCAAGGGTTTTGAAGTAATTGGGTCATGAAATTTGAATCGAAGCATCCTTTAAAGCAAATTTTTAATTTAAAAAGTAGGGTTAATTTGCCCAAGAGCATAGTTGGTTAAGCATCAATATTTAACGTGAAAAATATCTAGAATCAAATTTTATTCACAAAAATGCAAGTGGTCTTGAAACTCTGTTTACTTGAAACCTTAAACATTTGTTCATTGGTTGAAAGAAACCTGATTTTAAGATAATAGGTTTGTCGTGTTCTTGGGCTGTCAGAAATGGTATTAATTTTACCAGATCGGAGTGGAAATGAATTTCCAGAGTTTGCTCAGATATGTAACCTTTGTTTCAGACACATTTATTATTTTTATTAAATTTATGCAAACATATCACTATGATTAGCATGTTTTATCTTGTAGAGTTGGATTTTATTTCAATCTATCATTTCCTAAGCTTCATATCTTTTATGTGAACAATAATTGCTAATAGCTGTAAACCAACATTTTTTACAAATTAAATGATTTGGTTATTAGATTTTTTTTTTTAATACAGGTTTTATAATACTTTATATCTCTCTTACTCCATTTATATATATTATATATATATAGTATATTATATAAATAAATTATATATATTATATTTTTTTTTTTATATTTTTATATATATATATATATATATATATATATATATATATATATATATATATATATAATATATATATATATATAGTATATATATATATTATAATTATATACTAATATATATATATAATATATATTATATATATTTATAGTTATATTGGGGTGTGCTAAGTGTGAGAAGAATTGATAAAGTGGGAATGAACGTATTAGAGAGTGGAGTGGTGTGAAGAAAGGCGGTAAATGAGAGAATAAATGAAAGTATGGTTGAGAAGTTTTGGTCATATGGAAAGGATGGAATGATAGTCGGTTGTTAAAGCGGATGTATAGTGGCGAGTGTGTTGGGCACCGACCGGCTGGGAGTCAGAAAGAAAAAGTGATTGAGTCAGTAAACGAATGTCTGAAGGAGAAAATGTGAGTTTGGAAGAGGCGAGAAGAAAGGTGTATAACAGGAGTGAATGTGCGGGGGATTGTAAGGGGGTATGGTTTGTGGCCCACCTGGGCCAAGGGATGAACCCTTACATTGCGATCTACCATAGTGAGGGTCATCGCTGTCCCATGAAGCTTTGTAGGTGGATTTTCAGAACGCGATGAGTTCGCCACTATTAATGGTACTTGAGGGGGCGGTAAGGCTGGGCTCTTATTCGACTTGTGTCATGTTCTTTACTACTCTTTCTTTCCATGCATGACACGACCTTACGCCCAGTCTTGGGCAAAGAGGAAGATAAAGAAAGAAAGAAATATATATATATTATATATATATATATAGTATATGACTACAATCTACTAAGGATATATACTATATATAATATATAATACGTTGAGTATTATATATATATATATATATATATATATAATATATATATATATATTATATATATATATATATATATATATATATATATATATATATATATATTATATATATATATATATATATATATATATATATATTATATATATATATATATATATATATATATATATATAATATATATATTTATATATATAATATATTATATATATATATATTATATTATTATAATTAACCTTTTAATTTTAGCGTTAATATAAAATAATTTGGGTTAAATACTTTTTACTAAAATAAATGTATCAGTAGATTCGGTTAATATTACGATTATTTCATTGAAAATACAAACATTTATATTAATGTAATGAATATATGTAATTAATCTATGAAACATATTCAAATTAATATATCGAGTAATTTCCTACTTATCTTCAACATGATGCAGCAACATGTATCGAGTAATGTACAGATTATAGATAATTAGACTTTCTAATCTGCTTAATCTATTGATATATTGTTTTTAAGCTTTTTCCTTGTTCGGCTGATATTCTGAACAACAAAATATATTTTGGAAATCATATATTTTTATTTAATTTAAATATCCATTTCTCTCAGTATAAATATATATATATGATATATATATATATCTATATATATATATATAATATTATATATATATATATATA
>JABUQX010010726.1:32500-40740 GCA_015478945.1 Trachelipus rathkii
CGACCGAGATTACTTTTCTGTTAGAGATACACTAGTGAGTTGGTATCAAACAGAAGAAAAGCGGAAAAACGAGTATAAGCTTAAAGCTTATTACTCCGCACATAGAGAGAGCGGTGAGAGTATCAGAATGTATGCTCTGAGGTTGGAAAGGCTAGCCAGACGAGCATATCGTGGCTTAGACATGAGGGAGCACGATTCCTTACGGACTGCTTTCCTCTGTAGTCTTCCACCTTATATAGAAAAGAGTGTGCGAGAATATATCAAGATGAAAGACAATGATAGTGATGTGCGCACTCCGTGGGAAAAGATCGTGGGTTTCGCCGACTCTCTCGAATCAGACAACACTGAGTTCCCTAATTCCATCGAACAATCCTCAACAGAACACCTAAGTAAACCAACTCACTCACACAAAACACATTCCAAAAAAGATAATTTAAATGAGACACTAGAATCAGTAATTGAAATAAATACAGTTGCTCCTAGTTGGACAGAGGTCTTTCAAAATAAAACACAGAACAGAACAAATAAAACACAACCTCGTCAATCACAAAACACTAGTCGTAGTCCTCCAAATAAAACAAACGGTTCCCGATTCTTTAGGGATAACAGTAACAGACAACAACAAAATCGTCCACCACCACAGCACTACACTAACCCTAGGGCGAATACAGATAGGAAACAGATGGTGTGTGAGTATTGTGAGTATCGGGGACATCAGATGAGTGAATGCTATAAGTATCTAGGAATATGTGCGTACTGTAAGAAAAAGGGGCATATAAGGAGTGAATGTCGTTCTATTAAATCCCCTCGTTCATCACCCACTCTGGAAAGAAAGATTATTTGTCCTTTCTGTGAGGGACCACACCCGGGTATTAGATGCACACACCGAACACCTCCCCGAAATAACACATCCGCTCCAGACACTAGTAAACACAGATCCCCTAATGAACAGGTTCAAGGAGCTATAAAAAAGGTATATACTAGGAGTTCGCCTCAGAAGCCTAAACCAGATTCTTATGCTTCTAACGCTGCTGGGACAACAGAAAAAGCGCTTCCCAATTCCGAATCTTTAAACTATTAGCCTCCACAGGAATGAGTCAGCCTGTGGAGACAAAAGACGAAGAGCCGGACTCAGTAAACCCGTCTCTTAGTAACAACCGGAGTTCTGAGGATCCCTCGACATTTGTACCCCTCCGCTATGATTCTTCTTTTGAGGATGACATGGTCGTCCCCATACATCTTTGCCAGGCTGATATTGAGCCTCTAATTGTCCGTGTTTCTCTGGATGACTTACTTGCTCCCAATGTTAATTGTTTAGTTGACAGTGGGGCTGGTGTTAATTTAATCAGTTCCGATATTATTACTTTGTTAGGAGACACCAAAGTCATTCTCCCATCTGATAAAGTAGGGGTCAAAGCCATTAGTGGTTTTGGAAATACAAAAAGAATTCCCATTACCCATTACGTCGATTTAGTTCTTAAATTTGAAAAAGGTTTTATCACACAACCCTCAGCATTCTTCATCGTACCCACACATTACATGGTAGATCATCCTTTAATCCTGGGTACCCCAGCCTTGAGGGATTGTCATCTGTTGCCTGACATGACTGAACACCAGTTGTTATTTTTCCATGACACTGAATTTCTTGTTATTGCCGAAGGCCTTAAACTTCCCCGTGGATCAGTTCCTCCAATATACAACATTACAGTACATAAAATAACAGATTCTCACACAAACATAAATGAGTTAGATATAGCTCATGACCAAGTAAATGACCCAATTTTGGGAAAAATGTTAAAAAGTTTTAGAAAAGATGGGCACAATTTACCATTGCCCCAATTAACCAAACCTTATAGAATGTATCGGTCACAAATAGTTTTGGAAAATGACATTCTATATTATAAAACTACTTCAGGAGAATTACTTTATATTATATCCATGGATTTACTAATACATATGACACTTGAATTACATGTCTCCTGTGCACACATTGGACGTAACAAAATGCTCCAATTAATTTATAAACATTTCTGGAACCCAAGGGTTAATCAAGTAATCTCTGATATTGTTCGTTGCTGTCCAGTATGCCAGACCCAAAAGAATTTTTCAACAAACATTACTCCTCCAATGTTGAGGATTCTAGCAAATTCACCTTTTGATCTCTGTGCCATGGATCTTTTACAGTTCCCCAAGACCTTTAAAGGAAATAAATATTGTTTATAGGTTTTAATCAGACCAACTTTTCTAAATTCGAGGTAGCTGTAGTTTCCTATTCCTGGACAGGGCAAGTTTAACGGCTATTCGTAAATTGGTAGTAAACATCAGATACTTCCGTTTCTGCCTAAGGTTCCTAATCGGATCTTGACAAGACAATGGTACGGAATTCACTTCACAAATTTTCCAACAAGTAATGTTTAAACCATAACATAAAACATATTAAAATCTCTCCTCTTCATCCATCTAGTAATGGGATTTGCGAGCGGTTCAATCGCAGTCTTATCCAGATATTAAAATGCCTTGTCTTGGAACAACCTGCAAACTGGGATGAGGAATTAGCTTCATCAGTCCTCATCTACAATAATACATCTCACAGTGCTTTATCAAAATCACCTTCTGACTTCTTGCTACAAGAAGCCCACTCTCCAGTCCACACCTTTCCACAATATTGGAAAGAAGGAAGTACAAATTTTAAACCCTTTAAAATAGGACAACGAGTAGCCCGGAAAGTTGTTCGAACTGGCCCTAGTGCCGCTATGAAATTTCATAGTAAATGGGAAGGCCCATTCGAAGTCATCGAAGTTAATCCTAATCGGGTGACGTATGTGATTCGACGACTTGATAATCCTTCCGGTAGATTATATAAAATCCATTTTTCTCATTTGAGGGGTTGGGTGGATGTCCCCAACTACCTGAAAAAGTATTTATCCCAGCACCAAGAAATTAGAGACCTCTTCTTTTCTGAAGAAGATGTCCTTCCGGAAGATGATGAAATTGGTTCTGGTTCAGATAATGAAAGTCACCTTGATGAAACCAGTCAGGAGAATGATATGTCTTCTGATTCCTCTTCTGACACTGACATGTTTAATTCCAGTTTAGATTCCGACACAGAAGATGCTGACTTTGAGGGTTTTCTCCCACTTAACCCCATGTCAGTTGCAGATTTCATCCAGTTACCAGATATATCGCTTACCGTCACCCAAACCCAAAGAATACCAGATGATATACATAGTCCCCCAGAGAAAAGAATTCCTATTTTATCACCTACTGTTCTTCCTACTCCCCGTCCTAAAGTAACATTTGTATTGCCTCCTTCTGAACGTATTATTCTCTCTTCTTATAACTCTATCTTCTGAGAAAATCTAGATTCAAAAAGTTCATCTCATGGAATCAACTCCCCATACATCACACCTATACTAGACATCTAAACATTTATAACGCCTTAGCGTGGGTCATTATTCGTGTGGATTCTCGAACTATTACAGAACCTCTCCACACCTCACATCTAAGATTATTATGCACTACTCCAGGTCAGGATTATATTAACCTCTCCTAACATTACTTATACTTCCTTCTCTTCCCACGGCACTCTCCTGAATTTTGATAGCAATGGAGGGAGGAGATTGGCGTTGTTCAACGGCCCACTAGGGGACAGTCTCATTCCCCATGCAATGCCGTATATTGTTGATCGACAGTGACAACAATGGGACTCACATTCATCAGAGTCTCTCTGTTTTAAAGATAAACCTTATAATTTCTTGTTCTAGTTCTTCCCACAACTACTGCATACTAATACAGAATATAAACAATGCAGAGGGTGTGGTGCCTTCCGGTAAGTTTAAATCCTTTAGTTTGAAAAGTTCGAATTTGCGTCCGCAAATGAAGTGACTGAACTTTTATTGGCTGTTTTCTCGCTATACGACAATCAGATATTGTCATCTATCACCGACCAAAACTAGCTACACCGCTCTCACGGAACATCCTATATAACATTTCGATTGTGGGTGTTCTGTATGGCGTGTGATTTTTCGGTGATCCCTCAAAAATTTTCCTAACTTGATAAGTTATGAGTGAATCTTGTACTCTTTTTACAATTTTAGGGCGACGAAAACTTAGAGCGGAAATACAAAGGGTCGTAGTAACATGTAACCAGATAAGTCAGAAGGGTCCCTCTTTTATAAGAATTCCTTTCCCTTAATGTCATGAATTTTACACCGTATTGAGTATAGACGTCATAAGAGACGTTTGGCCCAAACAGGTCATAAAACTCGATACAAAAATATATTCTACAGACCTTACATCCTATACAAGTCATACCATATACATTGCGACGATTGCATATCTTGCATATAAAAATGATACCTTACAGCGGAATGTTACTGTTTTTGTTTTTTACAGAACACCAGAATCTCTGTAATTCATATAATACAATAATACAAACAGAACCCACTCATTAAAACAATTTTCTGTTCTCTTACAGTATTTACATAAGTAACCATAAGTATTACATGTTTAAATTACATAACACACAGAGCCATGAACATAAAACACAATTTTTGTTTATTAATGGATTCATTGTATTTACCAATACAATTTACTTACACTTGAAATAAAAAAAAAGTAGAACATTTTATTACTACATCCTTTGATAAATTGATAAAAGGCGAAAAAGTGGGAGGGGAAGTAAAAATTACCACTTATAAGTGGTATTTCCTCTGTCATATTCTGATTCTTCTCTTCTACCTTCTCCCTTCTACCTGATTTTTTTTTGCTTTTGACTTAACTTAATAAAGATTCTAAAATACTCTTACTTATCCTTCAACTCTGTACTCATCACCTCTTCTCTATTATCTCATCTGCTGCTTACCTACCAGATAAATAAATTTTTTTTTTTTTTTTTTTTGATAAACTTTAGAATAGGCCTAAATAAAGTACTAACCCCATGAAGGGTTAGCCACCAAATAACTGCAAATGGTCTTAGACCTTATTAAAATAATAAACTACTTGAATAATTTTATAAACTATAATTGTTTATAAAATTTTTATTGTGCATGATAATACCACGAACCAATCATTGTAGCATGCTGGTAATTCATGCATGACACAATTGATTGGGGGCTGGCTCCCTGTTATTATTTTAGTTACAGATCTGTTTCTCTGCTGACTGTCGGAAAGGTAACATCATACTCACTGTAAGTAAGAATCATAAACACCGCAAAGACTACAAAGAAACTGTAAGTATACTGAAATTACGATACATACATGCTATATATGTGAAAACATATATAACATGTATGTGTCGGTTGAGTGATGGATAAACAAATAATATAATATTATTTAATAATAATATTATATTCCAAATGACTATATTTTACGGTTATATATAAAGGAAATGGCCCACATATTATATACTGTTAGCGGAATTGTCAGCCATTTCTTTGAGTATGCAAACAGAATGAACAAAAGATATGAAAGAGGAGTAAAAGTGTAAGGAAGGATAATTAATCAGAAAATGGTTACAAAGGCACAAAGGCATTCAATATATTTATATGTAGAATTATTTTATTTGAATTTTTGAATTTTATTATTGTGCTAAATTTTGAAATTTACCTAATCTAATAATATAATGATATTATTTTGAAATGGAATTAATTTTTTCTGAAATAATAATTTTTGTTTAATAATTTATATGATTTATTAATTATTGATTTAATATTTTATCTTTGTTCTTTGCTGGGAAAAGTTTCTAATGCCTGTTTCACCTATCTTTCCCACATATTCCTTTCTCTCTTTTCACATACCACAATTTTTGTTTAAACGGAAAATTTTAGACCAACCTAACCTAGACCATGAATACTAAAATGTCAGAAGTAGCTTTAATCGGATCCTCCGAAGTATCAATCTTCATGAATGACCAAAAATATTTTATGAGCAAATATAATATCAAGCCTAGGGTCAATTGCGCTTCTGGACGCTATCTGACTGCCTGTATCGCTCAAGTAGAGAAGGTTGTAAATAAAACAACGAAGGTTTTAATTATATGGTGCTTAACCACTATGGGTTGGAGAAAAAAGGAGATTTTTGATGAGAATGGTTTGGGTACCTCACTATTCGAGCCAGTTGATGCTTTGGATATATCAGGAGTACCTGGGGTGATGGAAAAAATTACCAATCTAGCAAAGAAACTAAACCCCAAAGTTACTGTATACCTGTTAATTCCCCCAGTAAAAGATTTATATAGTTTTAATCAGAAAAGATTGGTAAGAGATTGGGGAATATCATTTAAAGATTATTGTAAGACCGATAAAATACTGGCCCCTGAAAAAATGAGAGCACACTCTATTTTTTGTTTTAACACATTTAACACATTGGCCAGTTCAGAATATGAATGGCCCGATAAACATGTACTAATGGGATCAGACATTATGAACCACCATTACGGAATTCGTACCACAAATGACATACCAAATCATACTCCACACTACAAATACCTAGACACTGATCAGTTAGTCATAAACATGAATTCTCCTTTACTGGCTGACGGTTTACACCCAAACAGACGCTTTGCAGACGCTTTTATATAACTTTATATATGAAACAACTTTTGGTAAACACAGGACCACAGAAAACTTATCCCCCTTCCAGTTCACATACATCAGTCAAATCTGTAGGTCCTTATCAGATTCCAAACAGGGTTAAAATGGGTCCCACTTCCAAACAACCTTTACTAGAAACCCCTAAATATGATGGACAAATAGTAAAATACTCTGCCCCTTATTACAAGACAAATGACGGACAAACTGGATCACAGAACACTGAATATGGACCACCGGTAGAATATACAGTTCCATATCCATCACAAAATCCACCACCATATTATTGTGCTAGGTCGGATGGTGCTTCCACTAGTTCATATGTTCCTCCACCTCCACCTCAGTCACAGACACAATACCCCTTTATAACATACAATATACCGTCTCTTTCACAGTATCAGTCCACAGTTCCTAATTTCAAATCAACTAATTTACCACCTGATACTAATGTACCCCCTACATCTCATACATCATACACTACGACTGTTGCACTCGACCCACAAATTAAATTACTTCAAAGGTCATCAGCACGATGGCTAATGAAACAGATACATTGGGACAATTTAACAACTGCTCAAAAGAAAGCTGCCATACAGCAATGGCATGATATCATAAATGAAGAGAATGATACCATGAATCTCTTCTCTGACAATAATGTACCCCTATGTAACGACAGCCATTAAGTATAAGCTTTAAAAAATGATTCTCTTTGTTACTTTAGTAATAAAAAAGAAAAAGGTATTATTCGTATAATTGTTGCCTATACATGAAAGAAAGTTTGTTTTAACTATGTTGATACGTATTTAAGAAGAAGAAAACTGTTAATTTTATATGTTTTTTTCGCATAACGTTATAGTGTTTAGTAATATTAGTAATGAAAAAATGGTATAGTTTAATAACTTATACAAGCACTATAAAAAACAGTCACAGAAATCCTTTGGTTCAAGCGAAACACCTGAACACAGGTAGACCTTCCATCCTTTCCTCCACCGCTGGTTTTAGCCCTCACTGACTTGGGTTTTTCTCCCTTCGTCAGAAAATGTAATGTTGAGGGTTATAGGGACCTTAAGCAGGGAGGATGCTAAGGCGGGCGCCTGTCTGACACGTACACCCTAGGCTTTGTTTGTCTTTTCTATCAGGTGAGTGAGCTGCGATAGTTATTACCGTTTGGTATAAACTAACCAATTTTTGTAAAAACCAGGACGTTTGGGATTCGAGTTTTATTTATTTCTGTATTTTATTTATTATTCATATATCGTATTTATTTCTTATTTATGATTATCACCCTTCATTAATATCAGCATTTTACCTTTATCATGCTTCTCCTCCATTTTTCTTGTTTAAATATAAACTCCAGATTAATATCAGTAATTATCAGAAATTATGACCCACACTGCGCCTTAGTATTATATGATATAACAGGGAGAAAATTATTACCCCGTGGTATATTTTTGACTGGTGTGTCATGCATAGCTCATGAACTCCCTGCCTCTATACTATTCACTCGTTTGATGGTGATGGCGGTTGCAACACTGTTGACTGGTGGTGTTGGTGTGTTAAGAAATTAGATTTATATTCATGTAATATACAATTACCAGATATATAATTAATGCTGCAATGCATAAAACTTGGAAACAAAAAATAAAAAGG
>JABUQX010010727.1:0-12500 GCA_015478945.1 Trachelipus rathkii
TAAAAGAAAAAGAGTACAAGAAGCAGCCGTCATAAGAGATGTCATAGTTGAAAAAAGCTATGAGCGGAGTTACTGGAGTTAACGGGCACAATCTCGTTACTGTTTCTCTTTCAAACAGATACGCGAATAACGATAACTTCGCCAACTACTGTTTCGCGAGTAAGCGGAGTAACGAATAACGTGGAACGTACTGTTTCTTTGGAGTAACCCGACTTGCCCAGCTCTCTGTAGTAATATAATTCATAATATAGATATTAGTATATATATATAAATATATGTATGTATATATATATATTATATATAGTATATCATAGTATATAGTATATTATTATGATATACGTATATATATATATATATATTATATATATATGCATATGTATACTATATGTATTATATATAGTATATGATTATATATATATATATATATATATTAGTATTATATTTATATTATGATATATAATTATGATTATATATATAATATATATATGATAGTATATATATGATATTATAGTATATATATATTAGTATTATATAATATATTATATATATATATATAAATGATATATATATATATATATATTATATATTATATTATTATATATGAGTATATATTATATGAGAGAGAGAGAGGAGCAGAGGAGAGCGAGAGAGAGGACTACTAGGTGGTAGTTGAGGTTGGCTACCCACTGACGCTACCTATCTGCTTGGCCAGGAATGTTTAAGTGCCTACCTTAGAAATCAGTCATCGATCGGCGCGATGTTCAATGGGTAGACTCGGAATGCTATGAGGAAAGTTAAATTGATGAGGGGTAAGGGGAGAGGTGAGTGAACACAGATGTAAAGGAAGCAGTGAAGTGTAGGGGTGTGAATATGAATATGTGCATTTGCTGGGTGGTAAGGAAATTAGATCCCCTCTATTAGATAAAGGAGTTTGCGATTCTAATAAGTGGCGGCTGTCGCAGTCAGAGAGCTAAATGTGGATGTGCAAATATTTTGTCAGCTACGAACTTTAATGTTAATCTCTAAGGTTTGGTAAGGTGTCAAGTTTTGTGTGGTTATGAACAGTAGTGGTTGCCATCGGAGGTGGTGATGTTGAGGTAAGAGTTGTGATTTTCTTGATCATCTGAAATGATATTTTTGGAGTGGGGTGAGTAGAAGGCTTTCAGTAATTGAGTTGTGTTGGAGGCTAAATGGTTGGATGGGTGAGGGAATTTATAAATATTTTATGGTATAACGGTGACTTTGTATGGTGACTCGTGAAATATATGAGAATCGGTAGTAGCAAGGTTGATCCATTTCTGTGAGGAGAAGGTGTATGTGTGTAAGTAAGTAATTCCTTTGCAAACACAAGATAATAACAATTAAATACGCTAGCTAGAGTTTTTGTGGTAGGTACAGATGATATCGAATGAAAAGTATTTATTAATTTTTGTGTTGGTGAAGAAGCTATTTAAGAGTGCTTGCAAATAAATTCAGTTGAATGAGGAAAGGCAAGATGAAATTGGCAATCTTGAACGCAGAATGAATAGAAGGCGCTTGTCTAGTAGATTGAAAGGAAAGTAATGTGGGTTGTTACTTAAAGTAGGAAGTAAGAATGTTTACAGTTGGTAGTGGAATAAATGATGTACAAAGCGTTAAAGGTATAAATAGAGACGTGGGGTTGAATGTACTAAAAGGCCAAATGAGCGGGTTTAAAAATAAGTGTTTTGTTGTGAAACTATATATGGGATGAAAAAAGGAAGATCTAAAGAGTTGCATACGGTTGGAGGAAAATTGAGCGTAAATGAACAGAGATTAGGGAGATGAGGCATACCTGGGGCTTACAAGGCAATCAGGAAGGCCTTTTCTGGATAGGAGTTCGAAAGATTAAGAATGAGTGTGAAGAGGAAGTTGAATAGCAATAATGAATTTTGGGACGGTTGCTTTTCGTAACTTTGAAGAAAATGAATTGCGAGAAGAGTTGCTGGAGGGAACGGCTTCAGAGAAATTCTGCATAATATTTGAAGTAAATGAAGAGGTAGTGAGTGAAAGGATGTGGTGCTAAGACGAAATCGGGTATTCGTTTGGGATGGTAGGTAATTTATTTAGGGAGGAGGATATGGGTTTTAGGGTGAGAGAGTTTGAATGATATAGTAAATCTGCTAACATTGATGTAAAAATTACTGGTGAATTGATCAAGAAAGAAGACGAGATGGTGAATGAATGATTTGGAAATGGTGCAATGAAGGGTTTTAATGTGAGGAAATAGTCGACGGCATTGAGAAGAACAGAAATAGGTACCCTTTAGTAATAAGATAGAGGGCACAAGAACCGAACTTGTGTACGGAAGGCTTGTCGGGAAATGTTTATTATGTTTTGTAGTGAAGTAATATGATGTTGGTCTTTTGAATTTAAAGCGTACGTGCCGGTGAGTTGAAGGGACTTGATTGGGAGAAACAAGGTGTATTTCTATTTAAGTGGTAAAGGATGTGAGGCTTTTATAATTTTTATAATGAAATCAAATGATTAAGTAAATAAAAAGAGAAGGAAGAATAAAATTGTATTTTAGGTTTTATGAACTTGGCAACAGGCCTATGACATATATTAATGCAGTGAGCTCGTTGTGGCAAGTGCTAGGTATATATAGGTCCTTGTACATTGGAGGTGGTTATGAAAGAATTGAGGTAGGGGGGGCGGTTGGCGAGGAAAGGTGTTTTACATCATGGAGATGAAGAGAGTGGAGAGTGCCCTATGTATTACATGCGAATGATTTGATTTTGTATCGCGATCTAAGGAGAGTTTGAGAGGATTTGGTTGAGAGTTATGGCAGGCTGTGTAAAAGGAGAGTTTTGAAAGTAGAAATGTGGATAAGATTAAGATTATGGTAGCGAGTGAAGACAGTAGATGTGTGTGAAGTCATATTAGATGGTGAGGAATTAGAAATATTTTTGATGTTTAAATATTTAGGAATATTTGTTGGATGCAAAGGTAAAACGGAATGGTGCAGAGTGAGTAGTGCGAAAGTTGCTGGATGGTAGGAAAGATTAGCTGGTGCAGTTAATTCATTGGTGGATACAAAGGAACTAAGTTTTGTGCGCGGCAGTGTTTTGCATTAAGGTATTTTGTTACCTGTGTAAATTTTGTAGACTGAACTATATTCTGGAATTAAGAGGTATAGATCACCAGTTTAATATCTTCATGTTGCATAATTTTTTCCTCGTATTAGTTGTGAGATGAATGTCCAATTACTAGGAGACTTGCCTTAATCGCGCTCGGAACACGATAGAGTTCCCGTAATGAGAAAATGATGAACTCTGTAAATGGACTTAAAATGGCGCAAATAAATGGGTGTTGCACGTCTTTTAATGGATTAATAGAACGAACTTAAGAGACACGACTTTTTATCGCCTACCGAGAATGCACAGAGAAGTCAGGATTCTACCTGTCAATATGGAGTCGGTTTCATGGAATTTCAGAGAGAGAGTATTGATCAAGAATCTCACGAACTGTCCCACTCTGTACTCTTCTACAACTATTCTTTCATGTATAGTAACTGAGATCTATATTCGCAGGTGTGGGAGCACACAGTATCTATGCCTTTCGTCGAGAGAGCATTCTGTCACGTATCTGAAAGAGCTTTATGCATCTTATCATTACGCGGAGACAAAATAAGTCTGAGCTGAGCGAGAATGCAATCACCAAGTGAGTCGGGTGATGATGCGCGCCATGTCTGTTGTTCTGAACCAGTCGCCTCGGTGAGACGATCACACTGCACGAGGTAGTGAAAGCGGTGAGTGAGAGGTTGATCAGACCTATCAAAGTTTTTATGATGTTGGTATCTCAGCTTACAATATGCCTCATCAAGTGGCATATTAGTAAATTACCTGAACCTAGTAGGTTAAGGCAATTCACCTGTAGTCCTAGGTATAACACTTGTACACATCACGCCTCAAGGCAACTCACCGTTAGTAACTGACTCTTTGATTTACACCGAATCTAATAATAATACATGTAAATATATATAATCCACCCGCGTGATGACCGAGGCCGCGCTTGAGCGCGGAGCATGCCCGGAGGATTATTTCACGCAGTTTAGTAATTCGAAATAATAATCAACTTACTAAGCCACGTGACAGTACACTTTAGACTTAGAAAATAAAAAAAGATCACAAATAAATATTTATTACTTATCACAAAACTCTACACACAGGCAAGCAGCCGACCACTATAGAAGTTATAGCACTTGCTGCCTGCTTCGTAGATGAAGGCAAATATTTGAGTCCTTCTACTTTCCCTAGGTCTATCATCTGTGTTAGACTCTGTAGATTTCAGACAAAAAGTTTATCTTACTCCAACAGGCTAGCAGACCTAAACTACACCTATTGGGGAGTCTGAGGCCTGCTAACATCTTCGTAGATAATGATATGACTTAACTTACACAGAGTCCTTTACCTCCAGGTTACTAGGAAATTATACTCGCGCAGTTACGAAAACTCCTTACTCACTTATTTATCTATCCAGCGAAACCTTATTTGTTACTACGACAGTGAGAGAAGCAAGTCATGTCGAAGGTAGCCGGGCTCGCGGGATTCCAGACTCTCGTCCCCTTGAAGCGTTAAAGCGGAATATTCGCCTTACCAGGAACAGGCATCCCGCACTGAGGGACTTCGAGTACGAGAATAAAGAGTGAGCTTTCTCTAGAGTCAGACATATCGAGAGCTGAGAGTGATTTCGATAACATGGAGTTTTGAGGATGCCGAAAATTGTCATTACTTACACTGAGCTATCAAGAAAAAATCACACAAGCATATGCGTCTTACTGCAGAGAGGAAATGCAATCATGCAATCTCTGTGTCGGTAGAGCGACTGAGATTTTTTCTCAATTTCTGAGGACGGAATAAAGATATATCCACCAAAACACGAGGATCAAGACAAAAAAATATAGTTTATTATATACTACCTACAGGTCAGCAGTCACCAGAATAACTAAACAATAAGCATACATGTCGGAAGAGATTCGAGACACTTGCTACATCCTGTGCGATATAGAGAATGAAGCTACTCAATATTAGATTATACGCTAACCAGGAGATCACATTCGTGAGAAATAAACACATACCGCAACACACAAAGTGAGAAAAAAACTCCTCTCTATTTACACTACACTCACGAAATCACCTTTCGACACTATGATTAGAGAGCTATTTAGAGACCTTTATTGGTTACTCGTTAAATAAATAGACTTTCTATTAAATTTTGTTTTTTTTTCTTTTACTAAAGAATACCCAGGGTAACCGCACCGAATGGCGGCGTCGGGGTCTCTCGGGCTCTTTCCGGGAACTACGGGTAGGACTAGATTCCCCGCCTCCGGGGAGGGTCTCCCGGAACCCCCCGGAAGTTCCCGCCGGACTCTTTGGTATTTGGGGTATCGCGGGGGGTTCCTACCCGCCCCTCCCCTACGGGGTATTGGAAAAAAGGTCCCCCCCTGTGTTCCCCGTCGGCTCGAGCCCCCTACATTGCCATGTAATACCTTTACAAATAATATATATATATATATATTATGTCCCCTGCTACTAAAAAAAAAAATAGCCAATATTTATTTTTTATTTATTTATTTATTTTTTTTTTTTTTACATTTTCCTAACTAAAATTTTACAAGGATTCCAAAAATGTATTCCTTTTCGCTGTAGCTATTGTAGTTTTTGAGATATTATTTTTATCATTTTTTTTTTTTTTTTTTTTTTTTTTTAGTTTTCGCAATAAAATTTTGCCAGGATTCCAACAATGTATTCCTTTTCCCTGTAGCTATTGTAGTTTTTGAGATATGGATCTATGATAGTTGTCGCTCTAAACCAAATATCACCTTTATATAATATATTTATATATATATATATATATATATATATATATATATATATATATATATATATATATATATATATATATATATTTTTTTTATATATATATATATCTATATATATTATATTTATATATATACAGGGCGACAGGGCTAGCAACATTTACTGCTATGGAGCAAATTTAATTATATATATATATATATATATATATTATATAATATATAATATATTATATATATATATATATATATTATATATTAATAAATATATATATATATATATATATTATATATTATATATATATATATAATATATATTTATATATATTATAGATATATATAATATATATATATAGTATATATAGGGTTGGAATATAAAACATGGTTTTTTTCAAAAAAAACAACAACCATTGGTTTTTAAATAAACCAAATAAACCAATTGTTTTTTGTTTTTATGGGTTTTTATACTAATTTGATGGTTTTAATGTGGTTTTTATTGGTTTTAATAGATTTTATAGGCAAAAATCCCTACTGGAAACTGTTATACCCATGTGCTAACACATATTTTAAAATTCCATAATAAAACTACAAAAATCTTAAAATTTCAAAAATTTTTTGATAACTGTAAACTGTATAAAATTATTATTATTTTTCTGAGTTTACATAAACTCATAAGTAAAAAATAAGAGGGTATTTTATAATATAAATAAACTCTATCTGAAAAAAAAGGTTATACTTTATTATTTCACTCACAAAAAAAAAAAAAAAAAAAAAAACGCAATAGAAGAAAAGTTTTTTCAAATTAACCTATAATGATATACTAATGAATTCTTATTTACCTTTAATATTTGAATACTAGAATACTATTATATAATATATAATATATATATATATATATATTATATATATATATATATATATATATATGATATATATATATATACTAATATATATATATATATATATATATATATATATATATAGAGAGAAGAGAGAGAGAGAGAGAGAGAGAGAGAGAGAGAGAGAGAGAGAGAGAGAGAGAGAGAGAGAGAGAGAGATATAATCAAAAAAAGTCGAAACTGAAATTATCAATAAGATTTATACAAAAAAACTAATTTCCCTGCTTTAGCTGTTCCCAACCTATTTCTAATGTTGCTGTGCGCAAGTCCAAAAGTTGAAAATACCCTTTCAACATTAGCAGTTGATGAAGTTGCTGACAATATGCTTATTATTTTATATATGACCCTCTCATCTAATTTTTCTTTGAGAGATCTGTAAAAAGATGAAGGAGTCACTGCTGACAACAGAGACTCATCAAATAGGTAACTTTTATGAAATGGAGGAGAATTTGCTCTTAATTTTATTCCATAAATTCAACTGCTTTTGAATACTCATCCTTTGGAAGTACTGTGGTCTGATATCTTGGGTTAAAAATATATGCTAATAAGTGAGCTTCTGTTACTGCCTGATGATATCTCCTTTTTACTTTTGCTATAAATTTTGTCTGTTGAGTGGTGGATTAAGCTGTTCTAGCTCCATATTCATATTTTTCCAAATATAAACATCATCACTTAGTTTACAAGTCATTGCCTTCTTTGTTGATGCTGTGGCCACACACTCCAAAAATGAGTTTTATTATAATCTTTTGATGTTGGCATCGATGGTAGAAAAAATGAAATCCTCAAGAGCTCGAAACAAGAATTATGTTTTAAACATGTTAAATTTACCAAATATATATATATAATATATATATATAATATTATATATATATAATATATATATATACTATATATATATATATATATATATATAGTATAATATATATATTTATATATAATATATATATATATATATATATATATATAAATCATTCTCACAAAAATATAAAATCAAAAAAAAATTTTTTTTGCCTTTCAGTTACTCTTCGATTGAAACTTTGAGATATAAAATTCAAGAAAGGCTCATAATTAACTATTATAACTACTTTCTCAAGTATTTTTATGCATGGCTTTTTTTATGGTTTTAAACCATTGGTTTTTTTTATGTGGTTTAAACCATCCCACCCTACCTCCAGTCCTAACCTTTCTTTTCTCGTAGACCACTTGCCATATTTTTCGGTTTTGGGTAGACCCCTGCTTACCTGATATTGATTTTTTGCAAAAACTTTAAAAACACACATGATGAGTTTTATACATTTATTAATTAAATTAATTAAAACGAACCAAATTAAAATTTAGTATCTGTTACATAAAATAACTAAGCAAAAAATAAATGCTTTTAGTGGGAGTGATAAACCTGATGCTTTAATAATAAATTTTCAACATTTGGCATCAATTTAGTTAGGTTTAATCTCAAATCTCCTCGGTTAATGATGTCCAGTCTGTTTTTTTTTTTTTTTTTTTTTTTTTTTTTTTTTTTTGTTAGGAGATTGGCAATCGCTCTGAAACCCTCTTTCACTAGGTATAAGGATGGAAAAGCAATTAAAAACTTTCTCGCGAAACTCCATAATACGGGAAAAGTAACAGGTGTGTCTTTTTGAAGCCAGAATTGCTGATATTCGTTTCTAAACTGTACCTAAAGTTCTTCGTTAGTGCTTATTCCGATCAGTTCCTCTTGCAATATGACTTCCGTTTCTTCAATGTCACCATATGGATTGATTGTCCACTGTGGTATTACCATAGTGAAAACATCCTCAAACCCAGTTTCAAAATCTGAATAGAGGGCATTTAAAAGTTGAACGTAGGTTGAAACGTCGTCTTCCTGACAGTTTGTCTGTGACAAATTGGGGAACTCGGAAAATTCTCGCAGTCCAATGTTTTGCTTCATTAGCTTAATTCTGGCAAGAAACGCTGAAATGATGGACTTTGTTTTAATCAAATTTAGACTGTCACCTTGTAACTGCAAGTTAACCTCATTAAATTTAGTAAACAAATCTGTTAAATAGACAATGCCTGGTTCCCACTTGATTAAATTTTCTTTTAAAATTGGATCTTTAGCATCCAGAAACTATAAAATAGTCTCAAAAAGTGCAAAAAATCTTTTGACAGCCAGCGTACTTCAGAGTGAAGGAGTAATTGATGAAAGTTCTCGTCATTTTCTTCACACAACTTCGCAAATAACCTCGTATTCAATGCGTTGTTTCGGATTCGGTTTACTGCATGAATGACTAATTAAAGAGATTCATGCAATCTAACATTCAGATTTTTAGCAACTAAATGTTGTCGATGGATGACGCAGTGTATTGCTAACACCCCGGGTGCATTTTGTTTTAAATAGCTTATAAATCCACAATAACGCCCAAACATGGTAGGTGCTCCATCTGTATTTACTGATATTATATTTGATAAGTGGATTGTTTTTTCTATGAAGTAATCCTTCAAAACATCAAATATTGATTCGCTTTTAGTGTCGGTTGTCAAAGTTCTCGCGAAGAGCAGTTCTTCGTAGATTTCTTGATCCATAATGAAACGAACATATGCCAATGATAATGCTTCATTACCAAGTAAAGTTGACTCGTCCAGCTGTATAGAGAAATGGGTCGTTTGCAAATCATTACACAAGAAGCTCTCAATATCATAACTCATTTCATCAATACGTCTTTCAACTGTGTTGTTGCTTAAAGAAATTCTTTTAATGATATCAGATGTAGGTTTGTGTAAAATAGTTTTTATATAATGCCTAAATGAGATCCACTATCGTTGACCCCCATTTACATCTCATGGACCCCCAATATTTTTGAAGACTTTCATGGACCCTTTGCGGGTTGTTGTAGACCCCTGGGGGTCTATATAGACCACTTTGGGAATCAATGCACTAACCTATTATTATATCAAGCTCTAAATTGCCTCGGGCTGTCCCAAAATTAAATTACAAAATTTATAATATATATATATATATATATATATATATATATATAATATATATATATATATATATATATTATATATATATATATATATAATTTATATATATAATATATATTATCATCTTATAGTACAGTGTTTTCAAGGTTTGAATAATAACAAAATGATAATTCCACACATAAGCCCAATATTTATAAAATTTCATAATTTACGAAAAGTTTTATTCCAAAATGAGTATAACTAGTAAGAAGTCTTATATTATTAAAGAGCGTTTCCTTTAGCATGAAAATAAGAATTTAATATTTATTTTTTTCTTTTTTAAAATCAGTTATAATATCTTCTATCAAGTGATGTTTTTGACGTGAAACGTTTCCCCCACGAATGCCTAGTTAACACTGCCCATTTAATCTTTCGTTGGAAATAGTTGACCTTAGCCACGTTTTAACATGTCATAAGGTACTAAACGACCTTTCAATTGCACAAGTAGTTGATGGAAGTGTGTAAAGTACTTTGATAGGTTGTGGAACTGTTGGGAAAAATGTACAATGATTTTGTAGTAATGTGCGTAACTCATTTTCTCATCTATTTCTTCCCTATCTGAATCATTCCAGAAATTAAACAAAGATTCTGCTTCACCAATTAGGTTGTCACTATTATATTCAGTTATAATGTTCAATTTTTTTAAATATTCGGAACTTGGTTAATTTTCTTGTTCTAACTGGGGGTAAAATGCAAGGAAAGGTCGATGTTATATTGTGTTCCGAAAATTTGAAACTCAAGAGATGAAATGAGAGAATCAAGATAAAGTATAAATGGGGCAACTCTGAAGCAATCCTCAGCAGAACTTTTTGATGTCCCTGAGGCTGGAATTCCTTTGGATAGTGCACTTGGAAATGAAAAATCTTGGCAAAAATTTAGATTTTTAAAAAATTCCTTAAAAATGAGACTGCATTATTTTCATTTCCATCAGTTTTTTAAAATATTTAAAAGCTTTTCTATGTGACAATGAACCTCATCCAAATTTATTACTTTAGTTTGAATATTTCCTATACGGCTCCAAATATGAACTCTATTTCGTCCATGATTATTAACAGATGAGAAATGCAGGACTTCCTGCTGCTGATGAAAGCTGACATGCTGCAATTCGTGTGGCTTGCGTTACATCTGGATCAGATGAGAGATTTTTTAATGATAATTTTATTTGGCTAAAATGTTTCTTAAAATATCCTGGTTGATTTGTACTTGGCAGACCATCGTGTTTCGCATAACAATAGTATATTAGCCACCAAATTTCTGCGAGACATTTTTTTCATGGAAAAATTTTATAAATTATTACTATTACCAATTAGTGTTTCGAAATTCTGGAACAGTATTTAGGTCATTAATTATTAAATTGAAACGATAGGAACAACAATGAAAAAATTTGGCTTTAGGGTACTGATCTCTTATTAACTTCTGAACTTCATTTTCTTTGCCAGTCATGGTGGAGCACCCATCAAATCCAAGTCCAACAAGCTTACTCATATTTAAATTGTAAATATCTCGTGTATTAGACAATATAGCTCTGGCTATATCTTCAGCTTTTAAGTTTTTTAAGAGAAGTAAAGCCTAGAATTCTTTCCACCGTACATTGAGATCCTATCACGAAGCGAACATCAATTGAATAGCTGTTCGTCCGGATATGTCTGCTGCTCGTCTCTAAAAAGAGAGAAATATTTTTACAATTTGTTTACTTATTCAAAATTTGATTACATTTTACTTTTCACAAATAAATATAAGTTCATTCTGAATCATATGTGAAGTGTGTTTTTAGCTTTTACTCCGCTTGATTTCAAACGTTTCCACAAGAACATCTCCAGCTTTTACTCTGAATTTGAGCAAAAATCGGAAAAATTAACGGTATCTGCAGTGCTACCTCTAATAGCGACATCATAAGTACAACAAAATATTAAAGTAGAATTTATAGGTGCCAATTTTTTGGCTTTTTTTTTTTTCATAAATAAAATATCCAGCAACATGTAGTTGCTCAGTTACACTAACACGCTTATTTTTATTATTATTCGTTTTAAATTCCTTGCTGCTACCACAATCTAATAATATAGTTGTGCTGCTACTGAGGTATCTTTATGCCATTCTGAATTTGCATGGACTTTAAGCACATGAATGCCTGTCTTTATATTTTCTAAAATGTTTAACATAAAGGGAGCCAAATTGTCCTCTTTTGATAAAATGTCTAAATAAGCCACACAATCTACAAAACAATCCTTTCAATATTTTAGAATACTCTAGCCAAGAATTGTGCAGATCTAGCTATTCATAAAGGAAATGAGTTTTTTCCTCTTTTAGAATCTTTAAAATTGTACATAATTGTTGGTTTTTACGGTTTTGTTAATAAGTCAAACTTTAATCTTTTAATATTGATTTCAATTATGTAATTTCCAATATCCAGGACATTTCCTCTGGTACATCTATATCCCAAGTAACAACACTACTAAATTTAATATCAATAACAAGATTGGCCTTTAATATCCACTTGAATTATCATCAACCATTACTAGAACAGCACTAAATGGGTTCCCGTAGTTTTGTTTCAACACAAGTGAATAACTTTTATCATCCTAGGCCTTTTAATTATAAGCTTATCCATATTTTTCAGTACTAACTTTGTCAGATAATAATAATAATATTTTTAACCACCTCCACTACTTCTTTCGGCTTCTCAAGCACAAAAGCAGTTACCTCTCTTCCCAGGACTATTTGCAAATTTTTTTTCCCATTAACAGTCCTCAACATCTCATCGT
>JABUQX010010727.1:15000-25653 GCA_015478945.1 Trachelipus rathkii
GATAAACATGGAAGGGATAGTGCTTCAACTATCAAGAGATCAGTGCGTGCAGATAACAACACTCCACGCAGAAGGACACGGGTACCGGTCACTTGGTCAACGGTTCGGTGTAGCGTACAACACGAATTGCACGGGTGTCCAACGGTACCAGGAAAACCCTGACATATGATCGCCGGCGAGGACAAGGTAGGCTCAGGGCCACGACATCCGTGGAAAACCTATTTATACGCTTGCAAGCATTACAAGAGCGCCACACAACGACACGACATCTGCAGATACAGCTGGCGGAGCTACACAACACCAGGGTGAGTGACAATACAGTGCGTCGACGCCTTGCTGAGCATAATTACCGGCACATCGAAAGGCGCGACTGGCATTTGCCCGAGAACACATCCATTGGACGGTCGAGGATTGGCAAAGGTGCTCTTTACGGACGAGTTGAGAATGTCTCTGTACGCCTCGGACAGGCGTGCTAAAGTATATCTACGACCAACGAAGAGATTCGCGCAATGCAATGTGCTGCAGGTGCCGCCGTTTGGAGGTGAGTCGGTTATGGTCTGGGGAGGCATCTCTTTATCGGGGCCTACGAAGTTGCATATCTTCGATGGAGGCACTCTTACAGCCGTAAGGTATATTACAGACATCCTCGAACCATATGTTGTTCCATACGCCCCTACATCGGTGATTCTTTCATTATAATGCATGACAATGCAAAACCACACAAGGCCCAATGTGCAAAGGACTATCTTAGGACTGTCAAAATTACGGCGTTGGAGGGGCCAGCATATAGACCGGATCTCAACCCGGAATCAGAACATTTGTGTGAAAATCTATTAATCAAGTAAAGGCGGTCGAATCCTACAGCCTCGCAAACCCCCCCATGAAACCCTCCCGAGACCTGCAGAGCAGGCCCACCTGCCACGACGTAATTTGGGATCAAATCACTGTCACAGGAGCATTCGTCCCCACCCATCGAGAGCAGCCGGACGTGTCAGTCAGTCATCCTCTTGACCAAGAAGGGGTCTATATCTTTTAGTGTGTAATGATTATTGTGATTCACGCGACCCAAGAACTTCCGGCTCTCGGCTACGTCGCGTGTAACCGTCAACACAATTTTTTGTGTTCCGTGATTTTAGGCTACGGCCGAACACTACACAGCAATGTACCCATAAACATAAAGACAGTATTATACCCGTCTTTTGCTGCACCTTTTCCCCGGTGACACTCAACACTCATTCCAATTCTACGGTCCTCTGGGGAGGAATCACCATGTATTGCTCATGTTCTTATAAGATGATCTTCGTGTGCAGCCCTTACTGTCAACCTTTTTTATAATTGTGTGTTAGTTCACTCAATTGTTATTGCCGTTAATTTTGACGAGCTAGAAAGAACCGAATATAATATTATAAAAGTGATACCACAGTACCTATATAATTATAAATTATATCTAATAAACATATAAATAAAGTATTAACAAGAATACTTATACTTATAAAAATGATATTAATATATATATATATATGATAGGTATAGTATATAATCCCTCCCTCCCTAAGTATATATATATTCTTATAGCAAGTATGATTAGAAAAATACATATATATATAAATATATAATATTATAGTAGTTATTTAATTATAAAATAAAATATATGTATACCAATATGTAATAAATAACAATAAATACTATAATATATAAATATATAAGTATATTATAAAGTATAAATGATTAGTAGATATATAATAGTGAGTATATTGGGAATTGATATAATACCATAGTATAATAAAGATATCATGGTAGATGCGCTTGTAAGGGTATACCTGTACATTATATAAGAGGAAGCAGCTCACCCGAAGCAACGAGATTATCCCCCATTGGGTATTTATTGTGCGTTAGGGTACCCCATAGCAATTAAATGCTCAATTGTGCTTTAACTCTTAGACAACATCATTTTACACACCCCTGCCACACAGGAGTAGACTCCTCTCTATTCTCTCACTCATCAGCAACATATTACACAACATGTCTTCCTAAAAATAATCATAACGGTAGCAACAAAACCTGCTTATTTATCACCTAACTCTAATGACTATCTTAAATTCTGACTATTCAAACCTTCTCGGAAATCATCATTTTATGTGATTTCTTTGTTCACCACTGCAATCTGCTTTCCTCTATTTCTCATAAAATATCTAGTGAGCTTACCAACAACCATTTCTCTATCTAGAATGACCTTGGTTCAGCTCACAACTCGTATCCCTGATCATCTTGAAGATGAACTCAACATTCTAGACCTTTTCCTAACCTTTAATCCTTCTCCTTATTTTGCTAATCTCTTTCTTTCCTCCTCTGGATTTCTCCGATCATCTTCTTATCTCTGTATTCTCTTTTATCTCTTCAAGTCTTCGACATGAAAGACCTCCACCTGCTGCGAGTAAACGTTTTTACCACTTTCGTGCTCAGGTCGTACTTCTTTGATTTCCCATTTAATGACTACTGCTTCCGTGGGAGGAGTCTCTTGGAATGTGCAATGCGCATAACCAAGGTGACACTCTCTGGCATGGAGGCTCTGCATTCCATATTCTTTCCTTTCAGCTACTGTAAAACTAACACACCTTGATTTATCTCTGCTTTTCTCGTCTATTCGTCGCAAGGACGCTTAATTTAGAATTTATCTTC
Organism: Trachelipus rathkii; assembly: GCA_015478945.1. NCBI lineage: Eukaryota > Metazoa > Arthropoda > Malacostraca > Isopoda > Trachelipodidae > Trachelipus > Trachelipus rathkii. The sequence goes on from JABUQX010010727.1 coordinate 17,680, forward strand.
GTCTTTCAACAGCAGAAACTCATGCTATTTATATTTCATCCCGTAATCGTGCAAAATCTATTCTCCGGGACACTAAAAACTTTTTTCCCAGTAGAAAATGCAATAATCTTTCTGGATTCTCTTCTTCAAGTCCTTTCTGGCATTTTGCAAAAAAAAAATATTAACTCAAACTTTGCTTCTACGTCTTTCCGTCCTCTAGTATCTTCCGACGGCACAACTTCCTTCTAACTATTTGCTAAGCTGAACTCTCTGATGAAACTTTTGCTTTTAACTCCACTTTTGAGGATTCCTTGAGCTATTCCTCCTTCTCCACCACTTCCAACTCATTTATGACTATCATCGTAATTTCTTCTCTCTGAACTTAACGCAACAAATTTTTGCCTCTGAGTTTACTCCCTGCCTTTGTAAACTGTTTCACTTCTGTCTTTCCACTTCTACCTTCCCTTCTTTCTGGAAACGTTCTCTTATAAAAGGGGACCATCTCAACCCTCCAACTCTATCGCTTTAACCTCCGTTGTTTATAAAGTTTTCTGGTCTATTCTCAAGAAGAAGACTTGGAAACATCTTAATTCTTCAAATCTAATTTCTGATCGCCAGTGTGACTTTCGTAGGAAACGTCCTACCGGTGATCTACTTTCTCTTCTCAGTAATTCTTGTCATTTTAAATTCTGCATTTCGGTGATAATCTTTTGCTGTTGCGTTGTTAGACATATCGAAAACTTTCGATAAAGTTTGATTCAAAGCTCTTGATTCCGTCTAAATTCTTCTCGCTGTAGGCTCATTTTCTCTCCTTTAAGTTCTACACACAGCTGTTGTTACCGGTGAGAACGAAGCCACTGTTCATCCTTTAAATAAGATCAACTAATAGCCTAGTTCCTCATAGGTTCTGCTACAAATACCTACCAACTCTTTTTCTACTTTTCATTAATTATCTCTCTATCACTTTGTCTCTTATCCACTTCTATATATATATATATATATATAATATGATAAAATTATAAATATTATTATATATTATATATAATATAATATTATATATATATAGTATAATATATATATATACTATATAGTATAATATATATAGATATATATATATATATATATTAGTACTATATATATATATATATATATGCAGATGACTTCACCTTTCATTACTTCTTACAATTTGAGAGTCGACAGTCTCAACAACAAATAGCTCACTCAGCTTACCTTTGATCTTCCTCATAGCTCTAACTGGAGCATTTTAAAAACAAATTTGGCGTTTCCAAAGTTCCTCATGACCCTTTAATTATAAAGATCGCATCACTTCTCTTTCTAAAGAAGCTTATACGAGGTTGCGTGTTCAGCTGAGATGCCAATCTGAACTTCTTTCACTACTACCAGTTGCTTGGTCTGTATAGGGGCGCTGTTTGCCTTTGAATGGATGCATCACTCATCTGGGGTGGTTTGATTTCACTTTGGATTTCCCTTGGCATCCGGCCTTTGCCGGCAAAAAGAGGTATAATAAATATATATATATATATATATAATATATATATATTTATAGTATATATTATATATATATATATATATATATTATAGTATAATATATAACCTATATATTATATAGAGTAAAGATTAGTACTCATATGCTAAATAGGGAATAAGTAATATATAATATAATTAATGAAATAATATATAAATATTATAGTTATAATAATTATAAATCATAATTAAATATATGACCTATTCTAACCAAAAAAGTATATATATATATAGTATATATATATATATATATATATACTATGTATGATATATATAATATATATAAAATAAATATATGGTATATAAATATATATTATATATATATATGAATATATATATATATTATATATTTATAGTATATAATATATAATTTATATATATAATTATCTGATTATAAATTTAGTAATATATCAGTATATTATTATATTATTAATCATATATATATATAAAATATTAATATATATATAATTAATAATATATATATTTAATTTAATATATATATATAATAATTTAACCTATATTAATTAATAATAATATATAAAATTATATAATATTTAGTATATTATATAATAATATATTAACTTATAATATTATAATTAAAATAATAATATTATAATTATATAATATATATATTAATAATATATAGTAATATAATTATATATAAATATAACCTATATTCTAATAAATCTATATATATATATCAAAAATTTATTTATATATTATTATATAATATAATTAATTAAAATATATTAATTATTATTATACTAATAAATTATTATAATATAATCATTATATTACTCATTCCAAAAGTAATTATTCATTATATTCCATAGTATACCATTATTATTTATTATTTATTACTATTTTATTTTTATTTTTATTATATTAACTTAATTACTTCGTATCCAATTTCCAGTATAATTAATGTTAAATAATTGCAATATAATTTTTACAATTAAATAAATCAAAAAAATTAATTCTTAAATAATAAAAAATGAAAACGAAAGCTTATAAAAAATGAACGCCCTAACTTAATAGAGATCTGTGACTAACTAGTAACTACCCATATTTAATATCTGTTATAGGTTTCAGTCAAAGTTCCATGCATTGAGTGATCGCTTCCCTTCATTTTCTTTCATATTGATTGGTAGGCAGATGACGTGTTCTAAATCAACGCAAATGGACACTCAATATTTTGTTTTTATGTCTCTACTTGAATAATTATTATTTTCATGCCAATAAGATACAATCAATTCATAATATAATATCACCACATCAGTTTTATAGAACTTATATGTGTACCTGTAGTTAATGTAACCATTTAAAGAATACCAACGGTTATATATATAAATAATTTATAAATAGTTATATATAGTATATATAATATTATATTAATATATGAGTTTCATATAGTAAGAATATATAAATATATAGTATAGTACTATATAATATATATTATAGGTATATATATAATTTTATAGTTATATTATAAATATATAATATATATATGATATGTATATATATATGTATATATTACTATATAATATTATATATATATATATATACCAAGGTATATACAATATAACTATGTTAAATTATATAATATAGTAAAATGATATATAATATAATAATATTATATATATATTATATAATTATAATATATATATATAATATATATACTATATTATTATATATATATATATATATTAATATTAATATATATATATATATATATATTATATATTATATATATATATATATTAAAAACGAATAAAATTTCAAAAATTTATTCATCTTTAAATTTTAAACTACGAGAAATAAGTAGTTCGACAAGAAACTTATATATATATATTTAATATTATAATATATATATAATATACTATAATATATATATATATATATATATATAATATATATTTATTATATATATATATTATATATATAATAACTTATAGTTATATTAATATATATATATATATATAGTATAGTAGTTTATGTGAAGAAGTTGTGCAAGACAGTGAGGGCAACGGTGAGCACAGCAGCTGCCGAGCGTAGTCCTGAGTGCAACGCCGTTATGTTCCCCCCTTAGGAAGTCCTAAGATAGTACCTGCGCCACTCCCTCCTCAAATTAGTACCCAACGCATTTGATGAACGTAACACTGTCGTAGAAAAGAGGCAACTGCCTTATACTCATGCTGTAATCGTGCATAGCACGAGAATTAAAATATTGTAGAAACGACGCATCGCCTTTACAAATTTCATTAGATGCTTACGAATAAATGCTCATTTTTTTGCGAAAAATACATCAAAAATGAATGAGAAAATGAAATAGAAGAGAAGAATATAAAAGATTAAGTGAAAATTGAAACAAAGAAGTTGAAGAATCATTTGCTATTAAATAATGCTTTTTCAAAAGGTATATAGGTATATTGGGATATATACTTAGATATATATAATAATATAAAGGTATACTATAGATAACGATGAAATTCCTATATAATATATATATATATATATATATAATAAAAATATTATTATATATACTATTATATATTATACTGTATATATTTATACTTATATATATATATTATATATAGCCTATATATAATTACGTTTTATATTAATTAGTATATATTATCATATATATATATATATATAAACTCTATAAGTCTCTCTTACTAACGATAAATATATAATATACTATATATATATAATATATTATACTTATAGTTATATATAAATAAAAATATAATTATACTATATTACTGCTTCATATATGATAAAAGAGAGAGAGAGCCGAGTAGTAAAAAGTTACTGGAGATCGCCGCCTATATATATATATAATACTCATTACTCACTCACCTATATATATATAATATATATATATATATATATATAATACTTATTATAATATAAAATTTTCACTTATATATATACATAAATATAATAATTATATTATTTAATAATTCATTATTATATAAATATATAATAATATAAATATATATAGAAGTATATATATGATACTTATTAATTATAATATATATATATAAAATATAATATATATTACATAAACAACTAGTAGTATATATATATATATGTACTTATATAATAGTATATATACTATATATATATATATTATAGATATATATATATATATAGTATTATATTAGTATATAAATATAATATATAATTAAATCTATTATGTATGTTATCAACTCATTAATATATATATATATTATCTGAGTGGCCGTATCCAGGAATTTTTTTCGGGGGGGCCAAACAAAAATCGTTCTATATAATATATATAGTATTAGTTATAAATATATATATAATTATATACTATATATTATATATAGTAAATATTTATATTATGATATTAATATATATTATATATATATAATATAGGTTACACTTTATATATTATATCTAGTAATTAAGTTATACTTATACCAGGCTAAATTATTATAAATATCTAATAGATATATTATTATGTGGTAAGGGATCAAAAATTATTTATAAGTATATTGCTCATATAAAAAATTAATTGGTGAGAATAGAGATTATTATAATTTGAATTACTTAATAAAAGACATTAATATCTTCTACCAGTAAATTAGAGATTAAATACAATGAAGATAACGATCTCCTCGCACTAGTGAGAGCTGATGAACAGAAATATAGGTTCTCTGTGAAATCTGTGATATAACTATTACAATAATAACAAAAGTTTTTAACGTAGGGGTCCTATTAATATTCAATAAGATGGTTGGCAGATGTTATCGCTTTGAGTGGATGTTCGTGCTAAAGTCCAATAAGTCATAATTCATTCAGATCCACAGTATTAATACTGCTCTGAAGTTATATTCTTCTCATGAGAGGTCTTGAGTATATAGTTTGGAATAAGTCCTCTCTTTCGTGACTATGGATAGCACACCTTTAAAACTATCTGAGACCCTCAGAACTCTTGACTCTTATCCAATGAATAATAATATATATGCATCAAATTCATAGATTACTGTAACTATTGAGATATTAATTGTGATACTGGCAACCAACACATTATTTAATTATTTTAGTGATCATATATAAACCGAATACATTAGATCATCAGTTTTGTATGTGGCGCCGCAATAATAACTGTTAGCTTAATATTTAAGTAACCATGAATCGCATCGAGAACTTCTCCACTTCCAATAAACTCACTCGCCATTGCCTCGCTGTCTTACTAAATATTCTTCTCTTATTGTTAGGCTTTCGACGATCGTAAAGTGGCGCGTTGATAAATGATCTATCACAATTACTTTAACTCTGTTTTCCTCATATTGCACTTACAACCGCGTTCTGAGTGAAATTGTATGACAAATTGCAAATGAGGTAAAATATTAAAATAAAACCTCTCCTCCTTAATTGACTGATATTAAAAGGTCATTCACATAAAATAGGTATTAAATAATTGATATAAGTGATGCATATATATAATTTACTGTGTAGTGAGTCGGATAGAGTAAGGATGCTGATAATAGTGGTCTCCTAATAATTTTAGTAAGAATTATGGTTTATAATTCGATTTGCGTATATACTCAAGCCAATATTTTAAATTAATCTCTCAATTCAAATCAGATGTCAAGCTTGTTAGCATTTTCTTCTCAAAATATCAAGCTGAAAGTCTAATGCTTTCCACTTATTTTACTCTAAATGGTTTACAGGAGTTTAGTATTTAGTCCTAATTATTATAGTAGTGAGACTTGGAACCTGAGATATCTTGTGCTTCTATACAGCGGACAATTTATTATTAAAAGTTAATCGTAATTGCTGTAAATATTGAGAATTGTAAATGCTTAAAATAGCATTACATCAAGAAATTGAACGATCTGAATGCGCCGTCGTTGTGAGCACCAATACGTAAACTACCCTCCCTTACCTTGATAGACCCTAAACTCACCCCTCCTATACAACTCACGCCACTGTATATATATTTAAAAACCTACTATATATCACTAAATAACTAAACTAATTATTAACTAGCCTACCATCTTGCTATGTATCATTTAATAAAAAGTGCTTAATACTAACACCTACTAAACCTAACTAATAGATAATACTAAAATATTATAATTTTTCATTTATATATTAAGAATACATTAAGTATATCCATAGTTAAAAGATGACTACAGCGTTTATAGAAATAGTGATATTCTTATGAGTTTTTTAAAGCCCTGTATATTATTATATCCACCTATAGTGATCGGTAGTTGATAGTATTGTACTATATTACTCTTCTCACAACCTTATAAGTAACACCCCTAAGTAATAATACCTCAATAAGTTATTACTTAATACGAATATTTGTGAGTCCTACTAAGAACACTGGTATGCGAGTTTTATTCTAGAGTTAAAATTTATCGTAATATTACCTTTTCAATTTAACTTGATACCTCTTTTTGGATGACCGTAACCTCTTTCGAAGATGAGGTTACTGTATTCCACTACACCGTCTCGCAAATAGTTTGTTTTGTCTTTTGCATTAGGTATTAGATGCTAGGTTTATGGTGGCTCCTACCTTTTTGATGTTGAAGAATGTGTTAGCTTTTTAGGGTATTGGACCTTTTTAGAAGCGAATGGAAGAAATAAAAGTTTGTTGGCCGTTCGGACTTTTTTGGGTATGGGCCTGTCCCCAAAACAGTATATATATTATAAATTATATATATATATATATATTATATATATATAAAATAGTATTATATAAAGTTATATTAATATTATTTACTTATAGTATATATTATATATATATATTATATTATAAGGCATTATATATTATAGTTATATTATACTATATTTACTATATTATAATATATATATATACAAATATATATTTAAATATATTATAATACAATATATATATATATAATATAATCATAGTAGTGAATACTATAATATATAATTTATAATTTAAATTATTTCTTTAAATTAATTTATATAAAATATTAAATATATAAATATCTATATTATATATTTCATATTTTATTTTTTATTTTTTTTATATTTATATATATATTAATATAATTAATATATATAATAATAATAATATATGATAACAAACTCACTAATCAGTAAGCATGTATTTATAATAATAAATATAATATATATATTACATTATATTAAATAATATTTTAATATTAAATTAATAAATATTAATATATAATATAATATATAGATAATAATATATATAATATATATATATTATATATATATATTAGTATATATTTATTATATATATATGATATATATTTATATATTATATATAATTATATAAATTATTATTAATAATATATTAATTATTATATATGTATATTAATATATATTAATTAATATATATATATATATATATTATATATAATATTTATTATAATGATATAATATATAATATTATTATTATATAATATTAAATAA